>JAKTYJ010000122.1:0-18188 GCA_030674515.1 Geotrichum armillariae | reverse complement strand
GTGTTTTAATCGTGGAGTTCGCGTGATTCCTGAACTTGACATGCCCGCCCATTCCAATAGCGGCTGGCGACAAGTGAATCCAGCAATAGTTGCATGTGGAGATTCCTTTTGGGCCGGGTATGAAGACAATTGGAAGTATCATACTGCAGTTCAACCGACACCTGGTCATTTAGACATACTTCATCCTGATACTCTACTAATTGTACAGAATGTCTACAATGAACTAAGTTCTGTGTTTACAGACAATTTTTTCCACATTGGCTTGGACGAAATCGCGCCAAACTGCTACAACTATTCAAAACATGTAACCCAATGGTTTGCAGAAGACAATAGTCGCACATACCGTGATCTGATTCAGTATTGGATTGATCGAGTCCTACCAATGTTTTTGGAAGACAAACCAGATCGTAAGATTATCATGTGGGAGGATGCTGTCCTTTCACCAGAAGCTGCAGTTCACAATCTGTCTAGAGACTCTGTGATTTTACAATCATGGATGGGAGGCAAGGAGAATGTTCAAACTCTACTAAGAAAGGGATATGATGTTATTGTTTCTCCCTCTGACTTTTTCTACTTAGACTGTGGAGCAGGCGGGTTTGTTACCAACGACCCTCGGTACGACGTGCAGTCAGATCCAACCCCTGGAGCAGCTAGCTTTAACTATGGCGGACCCGGTGGATCATGGTGTGCCCCTTACAAAACTTGGCAGCGGATCTATAGCTACGATTTTGCTTATGATCTTGACGAAGGAGAATATAACAAGAGCCAGATTCTCGGTGCTACTGTTGCTCTTTGGTCTGAGCAAAGTGACAGTAATGTAGTTGATCAGAAGATTTGGCCTCGTGCTGCTGCCTTAGCCGAGCTTCTCTGGTCTGGTAATAGAAACGCAGCTGGTCACAAGAGAACGTCAGAGTTCGCACAGCGTATCATTAATTACAGAGAGAGGTTGGTTAAAAGAGGTGTTTCAGCTGAGGTTCTTTTGCCTAAATATTGTTTGACAAGGCCTCATCATTGTGATTTATTCATGAACCAAGATGTTATAGCTTGAATACGAATGTGTTAAGTATCAAGAAATTCAATGTAATTCCAAGTTGACTGCCGGTGTGCGATAAATAGTCATGTGACATATAGACCCAAACCAAGAAAAAGTTCCTATTGAACTTTCCGACTATATCTTCAACTCCATGGCGGTCGCCTCTAATTCATAAAGAGCCTCATATCCACCTATTCGACTCTGAATGTCTTTTCAGTGGTTAGAAATAGAATTACAATACATATACAATGTCTCACGAAGGAAAGCAATTCGATCACTTGGGATTGAAGACTCAACTGAAAGAAAAGGTATGGCTGCCATGTTTCGTTAGTGATTCCTTCTAACAGTGTTTTTTAGAGTCTTGGTTCAATTTTAGACCTTTTAGTCAAGATTGAACAGAATGTAATGTGTCCAATTTGTCAAGATGTCATGTTTGCACCTTGTGTGACTTCCTGTGGCCACGCATTTTGCTACACTGTATGTACATCGATATGAGATGGTCTGTTTCGAGTTCTAACTTGAATAGTGTCTGTTTGAATGGCTGCAGAGAAACCTGTCATGCCCGACTTGCCGTGAAGAGTTAACGCAAAAACCAGCTTTGAGCCATGGAGTAGGTATAAAGTTTATTGAAATTGTAATATTCTAACATTATAGATTCGATCTCTAACTACGACGCTCGTGGAAGCGGTATCATCGGTCCCCGCAGAGAAGGAAAAGTACGAGCAAATGAAAGAATCAGCTTTAGAAGGGTTTACACACGACATGACCTATCACAAAGTTCTATTTCCGTTCCTATTCGATAGTAACGATCCTGCTCTGCCATTAAGTGACCATTCGGATTCGGTATCACGCTGTCCACGGTGTTTCTGGGAGCTTGAAGATGGTGAATGTTTGCACTGTCACTGGCGACCAGGTGGCCGTAGGGTACAGAATGCAGGCGGCGGTGTTGGAGATTGGCAAGAAGATAGCGAAGAAGCTGAAGAAGCTGAAGGCAGCGATTTAGAAATGGAATATAATGAAAGGCGGCGCGTTGTTTTTGAAGACATTCCTACGATCTCCGATGACGATTTTATTGACGACTCTGCCCAAACTTCACCGGTTTCAGAAGGCCGCGATGAATCATTTAACATAACAGAAGAAAGCATGCGGTATCCTGCAGATGGCCATTCTCCCAGCTATTTTGTTGAAGCTTCTGAAGAAGAGTTTGTTGATCATGGGGGATTTGGGTTTGGAGAGTCCGAGGAAGATGATGAATGGCACGGTTTCGAGGAATCAACTGGACCTGTACATTACCCAAATCCTTACGGGCATGTAAGGCCTCCCAGAATTATACCTCATGCTGTAGGACAAGCTGCTGTGGCTCAACTGAGACGAATGAATTTAGATGTTCCAGATACTCCACCACCCGCTTATTCATCTCCTCAGGTTCATCATTCTACAACATTTCATCCAAGCCCAGATAACCGGCAAAATTCCACTGGCCGTGTTTTGAACGAAAGACAGCGAAGAGAAATGGGCATGTTTTCAGCAACACCTAACAATGCAAGAATAGACTTACCCACGTCCAGTCCTCTACGCCCTACAATGGTAACTCGGGCAAGTGATCAACCGAGCCGTTCTTCTAGGCAACAGTCAGCAACTCAGAGAAGATCAAGACGACAAATAACAGTGGATTTTTCAGAGGATTCAGATGCACCCGTTGCAACTCAACCTCGAGCAACTGGAAGACGGTCACGTCCTGTTGTACTGGATGATGAAGACGAAGATGTACCCGAAATGATTACATATTCTCATTCTGGATTTCTGGAGCATGACGAAGCAGATCACCGACCAGAAATCGAGCAGTACAGAAATCAAGTTGCATATCATACCAGAACAGGGCACAACGTATATCAACCATCACGCCCAGCATTTGATGACAGTAGTACTTCAGAAGATAATTCGGTGAGACGGTCACGACGGGCTGCGTTTGATGACGATGACGATGATGAAGAAGAGGTAGTTCATTTGACGTTACCTGCCAGATCGAGGCGTGGTCGGCCATAAAGACGATATAGGTTTATTTATTCAATGCCCATTTTATTCTAAAGTTATTCTAAAGTTTAGGAAGAATTCCCTTTTCATAAATGACTTTGCTGGAAACAGATCCAACCTCAGACAGAGCAACAGTGACTTGATCCCCGTTCTTGAGCCAGAGGTTTGGCTTTCTGCCAGAACCTACACCAGAAGGAGTACCCGTAAAAATCAAATCACCAGGCATGAGAGTAGAGCCCTGGGACAAGAAGGAAATAGCTTCAGCTACCGAAAAAATCATGTCAGCTGTGGACTCGTTTTGAACCGTTCTTTCGTTGATAGTAGTAGAAATTTTAAGTGCTTGAGGATTGGGGATGAGAGAAGAAGATACAATAGCAGGACCAAAGGGAGCCCAGCCGTCATACATTTTTCCAAGTCCCCATTGACCTCCAGATTTCTTGATTTGCCAGGCACGTTGGGAGACATCATTTCCAACCGCGTAGCCCAATACATGGTCCAACGCATTCTCAACACTCACATCTCTGGCTTGCTTACCAATAACAACCACCAATTCACACTCGTAATCAGTTTCATTATCAACTTGTGCAATGCGAGGAACAATAATAGGATCATTAGGGCCAGACAAAGAGGTAATGGGCTTGAAAAACAAGACAGGAAATTTAGGAATAGGCATTCCAAGCTCTTCAGCATGTTTACGGTAGTTCAACCCCAAAAACCGGGCAGTTCCAATCAACGAAGAATCCAAAGGTGACAAGAGCTCTTTAACTTGGGATATGACACTAGATACGGTATATTCTCCAAGAGGGTTTCCCTCAATCAAAAGGGCTTCTTTGGCGTGTCTAGCATCCAAAACACCCTCAGGAAGAATAGCATCTCCATAATAGATTTTGTTATCACTTCCAATGAAGCGAATCAAGCGCTAAATGCTTAGTTAGTAGGCCCAAACCTTTTAGGAGTAGCGACTTACGCTGAACTGTTTACGAACTGACATTTTGTACTTAAAAAGTGGTGATTTTAAAAGAGGAAGAAGTTGAAATTCAGACAGAAATTGACCAAATTTAGTGGGGGTTAACTTACCGGAGCGTTTTCATGATTCACCCGCTGAAACCAGTCAGCCGCGTCATTGCAACATAAGTCACATGACTTTTAGGTTGTCGGCTTTTCCATCGGAATTAAAACTGATCCAGTGGAAACTCCGACTTGGCCTTCGGCCTATTTAAACCTGGTTTCTTTCTTCAACTATCGTTTTCTCCTCCATATAACTTTTTTCAACTTTTTCAAATGGAACCCAGCTTAGATACTCTCGTTCAGTCCTGGTTGGACTTGGACTTTGTAAGTTGTTGCTACTTGTTTTTTTAACAAAGCTAACATGAGCAGAACCAAACTACCAAAGCCGAGATCAAGGCTCTACGTGAGAAGAATGACACAAAAGAACTCGAGAAACGATTAAGGAAGCGTGAGTATTATCAGTGAAATTGCTGATTTGTGCTAACACGAACAGGCATCGAATTTGGAACTGCTGGTTTGAGAGCTAGAATGCAGGCTGGATTCGCTTGTATGAACGATCTCACTGTTCTACAAGCATCCCAAGGTCTGGCAAAGTACGTTTCCAACACTTTGGAAAATGCACAGGCTCGTGGTATTGTAATTGGCCATGATCATCGATACAACTCCAAGAGATTTGCTCAGCTCACGGCTTTGGCTTTTTCGCAGCTAGGCTTCAAGGTATATCTGTATGGCCGTTTAGTTCACACTCCTCTGGTTCCATTTGGTGTAGATGAACTGAATGCGGCTTGTGGAGTCATGATTACAGCTAGTCACAATCCTGCTCAGGATAATGGATACAAGGTTTACTGGGGAAATGGGTGCCAGATCATTCCTCCTCATGATTCGGGTATTGCAGACGAAATTGAAAAAAACCTAGTTCCTTGGACATCCGATGTTGAGTTAGTAAAGACTGAATCAGACATTGTTGACGAAATGGAAGACAAGTACTTTTCTAAAATCAAGGAAAATATTGGTGGGCTTACTGTCAAGACCCCAATCAAATTCGTGTACACAGCCATGCATGGAGTGGGTTTAGCTCCTTTCTTGAAAGCAGTCGACCTGCTCGGTCTTAAAGACTCGGTTGTAATTGTTGAAGAGCAGGCTCAGCCTGATCCTGATTTTCCAACGGTGTCGTTTCCCAACCCCGAAGAAAAAGGTGCACTTGATTTAGCTAAAGCTTGTGCTGACAAGCATGGAATCACACTTGTACTGGCAAATGATCCAGATGCTGATCGGTTTGCAGCTGCTGCCAAGGATCCTAAAACCGGTGAATGGTCTCAAATCACTGGAAACCAGCTCGGTGCATTGTTTGCTGAGAACGCTGTCAACAGTTACGAAAACGCTGGTGGTGATTTCTCGAAACTTGCTTTATTGAATTCAACTGTCTCTAGTCAGCTTATTGCTGCTATTGCGCAAATTAGAGGATTCCACTACGAAGACACATTGACTGGCTTTAAGTGGATTGGAAACAGGGCTATTGAACTTGAAGGTGAAGGTTACATCGTTCCCTTTGCATTCGAAGAAGCTATTGGATACATGTTCCCAGTGGTTCATGATAAAGACGGAATTAGTGCTGCAACTGTGTTTATGAAATGGGCTGCATCAACTCAAGACTTTTCTCCTCTTCAGGAGCTTGAAAAGATTTACAAAAAGTACGGATACTTTGAAGAGTGCAACAATTATTACGTGTCAACAGACCCTGCTGTTACAAATGACATTTTTAACACCATTCGCAGTGGAGGTGCTAATTACCCCAAATCTCTTGGCCGGTTCAAAGTTATTTACTTGCGAGATTTGTGCACAGGTTTCGACTCTTCCACTGCAGATCATATTCCAACACTGCCTGTATCCGCATCATCACAAATGATTACAGTTAAACTTGAAGGTAACGAAGATGAGACTATCCGGTTTACAGCTCGTGGAAGTGGTACTGAGCCTAAATTGAAGGTCTACATTGAAGCACGTGGTGATTCTAAGGTTGGTGCCTCTAAATTGGCTCAAGAAGTATGGGATTTGCTTGCAAAGGAATGGTTTAGCATTTTAGCTTAGACTTGAATAGATTTAATTTGAACTTTGCATAATGTCTTCAAGAGTAAATCTCACATTAATGATTTACCACAAATTCTAAGGAGATTGTCAACTTGCAATGGTCTAAAGTTTGACAATTGGAAGTACATTAATTGAGCACTTAACGATCATCTCGAACAGACTCATGAAAACCATCTTGGTACAAGGAAGGCAAAATTGGTGTCCAGAAATGGCTGTTATGTTGGATAATCTATATCAATTGACTGTATATCCAAAAAAACGGGAATGGTTTGTAGGTTCTGGAATGTTTATATATAAATATCCATAAAGTTCAAAGACTTTAATTTGTACTTGAGTTAAGCATAAATATAGGTATAACTATTGCATCAGTCAATGAAATCCAGTGTGAATGATTTCATTCTTGGTGATTGTCCTTAACATCAAGTTTCCACAACCTAGAAGACTTTAAGACCTACCTTGCCAACCCACCTGGGGTTCGTTTAAAGCCACGCCACGAGCAAGATACAAGTCTCGTATAATATTTACAGAAAGTTATGATAATCACAAAGTCAGAAGAAAATCTTCTAAAGTATCAGCTTGCAACGACTTTGTTTCCACATTACTTAGATCCCTCTTTGTCAAATCACCCACATTTCCAGGCCCAACCGCCACTAGCTCTGAAACATTTCCAGACTCACAGACATGTTTAACGGAATCGATCCAGTATACTCGTTGGGTGCAAGACTTGATCAAACCATCTTCAACTTGACTGAGAGATTCAAAAGGGCGCGCAGAAACATTGGATACGATCGGTACAACGGGAGGCCAATTCAATTCGACCTCGTTTGTGATAATATCATGCATTTTAAGTTGGGCATGGTCCATGACGGGCGAATGAAATGGTGCACTGACGTTTAATGGGAACTGTTTGAACGATCTTTTAACATTCAACTTTGCTTTCAAAATACCAAGCAACTCATCAATTGCGACTTTAGGTCCTGAAAACACAATCTGAGAATCTGAATTCATGTTGCCCAGTCCAATGTACTTGTATAAAGGCCCTAATTCAGATTGTGAAGAGATTTCGGTATCGATAAGTTTGACGATGTACTGTGAAGCTGATAAATATTCAGGGACGTTTTTAAGGCCAGTGAAAAGAACAGCATACATTCCAAGTTCCAGATCTCCATGATCGGATAAAAAGACATTTTTGGATTCCTCCATGGCGGTTCCACGCGCTCTAACTAATCGAGCAGCATCCCAAAACTTCAAAACGCCGGTCGCTGTGCATGCTGAGAACTCACCTAGAGAATGTCCTAAAGCATATTCAAAGTTCTTTTCCAGAAACTGTCCATTGCTCAAATGATTTAGAATCTGGAGAATTGTATAACTTGTCGTCAAAATCGCAGGTTGTGCATTGAATGTCTTGTTTATATCTATTTTGTCGTGATCTCCTCTAGTCAGCAAGACCTCTGAGAACTTTTGTTGAAGGGATTCGTCCAGTTCTTCAAGAATGGGCTTGACGATTTGAGGGTATCGGTCTAAATACTCAGCCAGCATACCTGATTCCTGAGACCCTTGGCCAGGAAACAGAATTGCTCTTGACCTGCTTATAGTCGAGAATCGTTTAATTCCAGAACTCAGAAATCGTCGTGACATTATCTTCAAAATATCCAGCCTAGACCAGCCATCAGGGACAAAATCAACCCAAGGTTGAAGAAAAGAAGGCTAGCTGATATCACGTGTCTGATCTATATTTACATCCTCGCCTCCTGTTAAAATGTTTTTTTTTCTCGTTTATTTTCTTTACATGCAAAAAAGTTTCTCCTTCTCCTTTTCTCTACTTGATTTCATATTTTGTCTGCCATAAATCCTTCGCTTTTATTTATTGGTACATTCAGACACATTCGTTTATTGGTCTATTATAACAAAAACAGCGCTTCTTAAGTTGAAGTATTTCAATACGTGGTCACACAAAACTGTTAAAACCTCTAAAACCACTAATAAACCTCCTTCAAAACACATTCAACAGATACTCTCAGTATGGGATTTGGTGATTTCGACTTTATTTGCAATAATGCACCTCTGCCACTGTGTCCCTTGGTAGGACCATACACATCAGGTGGTTCTGCTTCTTCTCCCGCTATTGGCATATTCCCAGAATGCTTTGCTAGAAGTATAGACCTTGCCAACACTATCATCTTTCAAATCGGCAATGCTTTTATCAATGTTGGTGGTCTCGCCGTGATTGCAATCATTATTTTCAATATTCGCACGAAATACACAGCTATTGGTCGCAGAGAGATTTTGGACTTTTTCGGTCTCTTTATGGTTTTGCTAGCACTGTCGCTCGTTATTGATAGCGGAGTTGTGCCTCCTGGTTCAGGAGCTTACCCTTACTTTGTGGCTGTTCAATCTGGTTTTGCCTCCGCTACTTGCTTGTCGTTGATGATTAATGGTCTACTTGGGTTCCAGCTTTGGGAAGATGGAACTCCTCGTTCTGTTTGGATTGCTCGTTTCTCCTGCTTGGCTATCTGGGCTGCCACTTTTGCTATTGCTATTCTTACCTTCCAGGGCTGGGGTGGTGTTGCATTTGCTCCTGATAGTACTATTGGTTTGTTTGTCGTGCTCTACATTTTGAACGCACTTTTCGTGGTAACTTACGTTGTGAGTCAAGTTATCTTGACCATTTTTGTGCTTCGCGATCTTTGGGCTTTCGGTGCTATTGCACTGGGCACTGTTTTCTTTGCTATTGGCCAGGTCTTGCTTTACGCATTCTCCAAGGACATTTGCACAAACGTCAAGCACTACCTGGACGGTTTATTCTTTGCTTCTTTGACTAATTTGTTTGCAACCATGATGATTTATAAGTACTGGGATATGATTACTACTGAGGATTTGGAGTTCAGTGTCAGCAACAAGGAGAGTGCTTGGGAAGTTAAAGAGCTTCTTGTGGACGACCGTCGTTATGATAACGAAAGCGATTATGCTGGCTCTGTCTACCCTATTAACCATAACTCCTACTAAACCCTCTTCATTTTTATTTATAGTTGCGGCTGTCAACACGCGTTTTTGAGAAATATAAGCAATTTGCTTGAATAAATATTAGCATAGAATACACTTTTTTTAATACTGAGAAAGCTTGGAAATGACATTCGAGTCCATGTTGGCCTTCTTCATGCGGTTTGCGACGTTTCTAAAAACCTCGTCGTCTGATACTGTAGATATCAGAGAGTCGATTTCTTCTCTATTGAATGGGTAGGCGCACTACACAGTTAGACAGATTTCTTAGAAGCATAGACTACTTACAGTCAAGACTGGACATATTTCCACAGCCTTTCCAAAGTCAATCAGACATCTTTTAAGAACGCAGTTACATAGAGGACAGCTTTTAGGAAAAGCTTCCTGTTTCGACATTGTTGATGGTAAAAAGAATGAAAAATATTTGCTTGAACTCCCAATTAAATCTCCAACTTGATTTCGGCTTTGCCTAGACGAAAGTCCTTATGCTCAGTATTTCATGGCTATTCACCTCTTGTAGATCTGTAAAGCCTTTGGAAACCCTCAAATTATTCAGAGAAAGCAGTTAAAGCCTCTCAAGCTAGAACTATGACACCAGGTTACTCATAATCACGTGACAATGACAGGCTGAAAAAAATGCTATTTCAAATCTTTCATCTGCCAATTTTCCATTTTCAATTCAAACCTCTTGACTATCAGTAAATCAATCAAATGGTAGTTTCACCTGAAATCCTTAAACGCTTGCAGGCGGTGCCTGATTTGGTCCGGAATATTTGTATCCTGGCCCATGTCGACCACGGCAAGACCACACTCTCAGACTCGCTGCTTGCCAGTAATGGAATCATTTCACAAAACATGGCTGGAAAACTCCGATACTTGGATTCTCGGCCTGACGAACAACAGCGTGGTATTACAATGGAATCTAGTGCAGTGTCTCTGTATTTTAAAGTGGCCCGCAAGCCTTTGACGGAAGGCGGTGCACCCCAGATCAAAGAATACTTGATTAATCTTATCGATTCACCAGGTCACATTGATTTCTCATCTGAGGTATCGACAGCTTCGAGATTATGTGATGGTGCGCTAATTCTAGTGGACGTTGTGGAAGGTGTGTGCTCGCAGACTGTTAATGTGCTGAGACAAGCTTGGATTGAAAAATTGACACCTGTGCTGGTTATTAATAAAATGGACCGGTTGATCCACGAACTTCAGTTAACACCTATGGAGGCGTATACACATTTGACTCGATTAGTGGAACAGGTAAACGCAGTAATGGGGTCTTTTTTCGCGGGTCAGCGTATGGAGGAAGATCTCAAATGGCGTGAACAACAAGAACAGTCAGCCAACGACAACGAGTTTGTCGAAAAAAGTGACGAAGACATTTATTTTTCACCTGAAAAGAATAACGTCATTTTCGCCAGTGCCATTGATGGATGGGGGTTCAACGTATCTCAATTCGCAGCTATTTACGAACGCAAACTAGGCATGAAGCGCGAAAAGCTTGAAAAAGTGCTTTGGGGAGACTTTTACTTTGACGCCAAAACGAAACGTGTTGTTGGTCCTAAACACAAGTCCAAAAACGCCAAGCCATTGTTTGTTCAGCTGGTTTTGGAGACAGTTTGGGCAGTCTACGATTCGACAGTTGTTAATAGGGACGCAGAAAAAAGTGCGAAAATCGTTGCCGCCTTAAATTTGAAAATTAATCCAAGAGATTTGAAAGCAAAGGAAGGCCAGTTTTTGTTGGCGAGTATTTTTGGGCAATGGATTCCGCTTTCTGTGTCTGTTCTTTTAAGTGTTATTGACAGAATTCCATCACCTACTTCTGCACAATCTGAACGTCTTCCACCAATCTTAGAGTCTGTCATTGGAGGCAAGTCGTTAAAGTCTGTTGTGAGAGATGCTATGACTGATTGCGACAGAGCTGGACCTCCTACAGCCTATGTTTCTAAAGTCATTGCAGTTCCAGAAGAAGAGCTACTACGCAAAAAGGAAACTGACAGTAAACTAACATCAATTCAAGAAAAAACCAGAAAAGCTCGTGAATTAGCGTCCAGCATCAGCCAAGGCCAATCCGAGGTTGTAGCTGCTGGCGGAGACGAATATGATGCAAACTACGAAGATGACGAGTATGATTTCGAGGCTCTCAAAGCCAAGAAAGATGTTGCTCCAGTCCGCGAGAAAATGATTGGATTCGCCCGTGTGTTTAGTGGTACCATTAGAGTTGGTCAAGAGCTCTACATTCTTCAACCAAAATACGATCCCCAAATTCCCGACAAGCATTGTGAGAAAGTGACCATCACGGACCTCTACCTGCTTATGGGCAGAGATATGATTTCTTTACAAGAAGTACCTGCAGGTAATATTGTTGGTATTGGTGGTTTAGACGGCAAGATTCTTAAGAACGGAACTTTGGTTTCCATGAAATATGGTGGACCCAATCTTGCCAGCTTGAGTAATGTCACACAACCCATTGTGCGTGTTGCAGTCGAACCTGTTGACCCAACTAAACTCGATCAACTAGAACAAGGTCTACGTCTTTTGAATATGTCAGATCCAATGGTCCAAGTCATGGTTCAGGAAAACGGTGAGCACATTCTCATGACAGCCGGTGAACTTCATCTAGAGCGTTGCTTGAAAGATCTCCGCGAACGTTTTGCCAAAGTCGAAATCCAAGCCTCCAAGCCCATTGTTCCATTCCGTGAATCGATTGTTGTGCCTAAAGAAAAACCAGTTTCACCTCGCGGACTTGTTGAAATTAAAACCGACACTCTTCTTGTCAAATTCAGAATTGAACCTTTGCCTAGACAAGTCATTGAGTTTCTTAATGCGAATGCATCACGGATTGAAAAACTGGTGAGCGCTAAAAAGGTGGCTGCTAGAGAAGAAGACGAGTTTTTGGACGATTCGCCTGCAGTCGATGTTAGCAAAGAAGATCGCGAGGGTTGGAACCAGTTACAGTCGGACCTCTTGGCTGCCTACAAGGAAATTGGAACTGAGGTCGACATTACCCAATTAGTCAACAATATTGTGTCGTTTGGACCCAGACGAGTTGGGTCTAATTTACTAACCGATCCTAATGGAGTCCTATCTCGAAAATTGTAAGGTTTCACCTTTGTTTTTAATGATGTTTACTAACTAGTATTAGATTCTCTCTGCCATCTGAGAAACCTCGTTTTCCTTATGAAGAAAGTCTTTTGACCGGTTTCCAGCTTGCAACACAGCGAGGCCCTCTTTGTGCCGAACCCATGGAAGGAGTTCTCTGTATCATTGAATCCGCATCCGTTGTTTCTGAAGAAGCCAATGCCGGTGTTGCAGACTCCAAAATCAGTGGCCAGTTAATTTCCAAAACCCGTGAAAATATCTATCATGCGTTTTTGGAGTGGTCTCCTCGTATGGTCCTTGCGACATACCAGTGTGATATCCAAGCCACCACCGAGGTTTTAGGTAAAGTCTATGGAGTCATTACTAGACGACGCGGTAAGATTATATCAGAAGAAATGCGTGAAGGAACTCCGTTTTTCATCATTCACGCATCTTTACCGGTTGTTGAAGCATTTGGATTTTCAGAGGAAATCCGCAAAAAGACTTCTGGTGCTGCTAATCCTCAGCTTGTCTTTTCTGGGTTTGAAGTTCTTGATGAAGATCCATTCTGGGTTCCTACAACCGAAGAAGAGCTTGAGGATTTGGGTGAGCTTGCTGATAAAGAGAATATTGCAAAACTTTACATGGAATCTGTAAGAAGACGGAAGGGATTGGCTGTTCATGAGAAGGTAGTTGAAAATGCTGTGAAACAGCGGACAATGAAAAAATAAGCCATGATGGATGGTCAGTGTTATTATCTGAGCTTAATACTATACCTTAAACTGGTTGATTAAGAATTTTTGTTTTTTGCGAATTGTACAAGGCGTAAGCAGAACAGGCAGAGCAAATTTCTTACAATGAAAAGAAGGGCCGGGCTTGATGTTTATACTAGAGGCGCTGGGCATTGCAATTAAACTGGCTGTATATAGTTTACTGACAAAGAAAGCTTTTTTTTGCTTGGTTTGTTGCTTAACTTGTTTAGATTCGATGAGCCATTAGTTCCATGCATAATGATGGTCAAGTCTTGTCTTTGTGATACGCTTAAATTAGAAAAGATCCTCAATTTCCGACGCTTTACTCTTCAGTGCGGGTCGATAGAAAGCACCTTGTCTACTTACAGTCTGGGCTGGGAATCGTATTGGTTTACATTGTTTCACTTTGAAGTCAAAACAAATCAAAGTCTCAGAGCAGCCTGACACTTTTCCGTCAAAGCTCAAAACCAGTGGAAAATGTGCCTTGCTTCAAAGTTCTATCTTTGTAACACCCAGCCAAACTCTTTTTTTTAAACAATGCAGTGTGTATGTGCGGCGGGCTCACAAAAACGAAAACTCCCAATTCTTCACATTCAAAAAAAACATCCAGCCACTCTTTTTTTTTCGCCGCATATCCACCCCACCATAGTATATCTGACGCGATCCACAAGGCAAAGCAGGTTTAACGCATATCCAGTTTTAGTTGATATTGGTGTGGGTGGGTTTTATGGAGAAGTATACCTGCCCACTACATTTCATAACAGTGAGAAATGTGTCAGGTACGTTTATATGAATATCCAGCCATAAACCTTTCAAGTCAGATTTGTCTGCCTCTTGTTTTATTAGATATCTTGATATATTTCAATTCATATCCTGATATTTTCTTCTCTCTCTTTTTAAACTTTTCCATCTCGAAATTTCGCTCGCTCGTCAACACTCATTCAACCTTTGATAGACTCGGATTCATTCACCAATTCATATACTTCTTGGTACCAGTGCAAACGAAGTTAACTTTGTGATACCCTTCAACACATTAAACCACTGCATAGCGGCTCTTTAACTCTTTCTCAGTGCACCGACTCGACTCCTTGATTCTAGTACCTCTTCTACAGGTGAGTTTCAAGGTTTTTTTCTCCCTCTTCCAAGGTTTGTTATAAAATTCTCAAAAACTAACTCTTGTTTAGCATTTATTTATTTGCCAATATCCGTTAAAATCTCGACTGTAAACGACGACTCTTTTTTTACTTTCATGTATTCACGATACAACTTGAACTTATTCTCATAACAGCTAGACAATGCGAAGCTTCAGCGATGGGCATCAACCGTCTATAGTAGCTCATGTTCCTCCTTCAGGGCCTAACAGTTCACCCTTAAAAATCAGCAAACGTCGATCAGTATCTGAGGGTTTTACGAATCTTGCAAAGGGTATCTTTAAACGATCAGTTAGCAGTACGCAAGACGAGCCGATACAACAACCACCAAAAACGCCTACCAGACAATCTACAATAACCCATGATGATTTTGAAACGTCTTCACCTGATACACCGCCAAACGTCGCAAGAGCAAGGGCTCAAGCTGAACTCCCAGTTACTCCAACCCGACGTAAAACATTAAGCATCAAAACCAGTTTTATATCAAACTTGTTTCCAGCTCGACAAGGATCAGGTAGCCGTCAGTTTAGTGGCCAGTCAGTAGCATCTACTTCGTCTACAGTGGATGGTGAGTCGCCGATTACGCCTACAGTAGCACCGTTGACCACCCAAGCACTCAGTAATTCAGATGGCAGGAGCAGTAGTGGGACTACCAAAAAGGGTAATGCGGCTTCTTCAGCCGTGCTTGAACCAACCACTCTTTGTTCATCCTCTGGAACATTTGACAAGGTCAACCATGAATACCACGATACCGTCAGCAAACGACATTCTACGTATGAAAGTCTTCAGAGCTATGGAGATAGTTACCAAGACCAACAAATTTTACCATTTCGGCCGGCCGAAGTGCAAACCAATATTCCATTTGCATTGAACTTACACAACGAACCTGGATATCTTAGACATGAAATGCCAACGCAGGAAAATTCGTTTAGAGGATACTCGGTGGGCCCTTCAGTAGATCCATTCTGGGGCAACAACCAGCGAAATGACAAATTTTCAATTAACCCAAGAATCGTCACTGAATTATATGTTGATTTACCTACAATCCGTTATGTTGATGATGGCGATTCACAAGTCTCAAAACGCCAGCGTCTTGCAGCTCCCAATCCATTTAACGTCCCAGAAATTGTGAGTTTGATCATTAAGCATGTAGATGCTATGAGTCCCATACCGCATGAGGTTGCGCCAAAACGTCGCAAGCCCATGTCTTGGAGACATGCCATGCTACTTTATGGAAACAGGTCAACGGCTTTGGAAGCTTTATCTGACAATACCACTGCTACCTTCGAGACCTCCGAAACCTCTGAGAATCAAGACATTGCAGATTTGTCCAAGAAAGTGTCGCCAATACTAAGCTGTCTACTTGTAAATCGAACATGGTACGAAGAAACTTGCCGCATTCTTTACAAAAACTTTCATTTCTCAGATGCGGACTTGTTTAGCATGTTTGTAGATTGCAATGGGTATAACTCGACAAGCTTGCCATGGCGCTCACAAACAAAGCCTGGACCTAAATTACTGGTTTTGCATAAACTTGTGACTACAACACAATTTCAAGTCGACCAAATTGGCCAACAACTTGGCGGCAACTTGGAATGGCTTGAATTCTACACATGCCCAAAACTCTATCCCACACGCGACTTGATGAGAGGCGGCACACTTAAGAAGGTGATTGTACCAGGTTGTACAGTTGTCAATGATAGTATTGTGGGTACTATTGCTAGAGACTGTCCGTTGCTAGAACACCTAGACTTGCGTGCTTGTGAAGAAGTTTCTGATAAATCAATCAGAGCTGTTGCACACTATTGTCGAAACCTCGTCATGCTTAACGTTGGCCGTACACATGGTGGGCACCGTATTACGAACCGCGGAATCCGAAGTATAGCCCGACACACTCAAATCACGACACTTGGCGTGGCAGGCTGTCATATCAACGACACCACCATTTGGGAACTAGCAATCCATCGTGGCCGCCATCTTGAACGCTTATCACTCAACAACTGTTTTTTCCTCACAAACAATTCTGTTCCCCGAATCCTTGGTTACACTACCAAATCTCTCTCTGTTCTTGAACTCCGCGGTTGTCCTCAAATAACCAACATGATGCCTCTTGTTTTATTCAAGCGCTACCGACAGTCACACCAAGGGTTTGCACCATTGATTGAAGGTGATGAGTTGTTTGAAAGTCGCATGCGAGAAGCCGAGTACATGTTTGAAATGGAGATTTCTAAACAGATTTTTAAAGATACCTTGGAATGGATTTATGGGCCTGATAGTGATGTGGAGTATGTAAGACCCGTGCAATCTGAAGACTCGGTACACCAGCGTCAGAAAAGGCTTTCAAGTCATTATAAACGAAATACTTTTCTGGCACCACAACCACCGTCTGTATTTTGAATAACTTGTACATGAATTTTAATAAAAAGGCATACCTTTAATTGACTTGACCAGGGCTCTGTCATTTATAAAACTTTAGACAGTTGAGTTTACAAGAGCAGAATTTCAAATATTCAACTTTTTTTTTTTTTTTCAAGTTTTTTTTATATATTTACTCCATGACTATTTCAACTCGGAATATTCTGGTTCTTTGGTCGTACCCAGCTATCTAGCATAGCACCCCAGGATTCTATCGTAGTTCCATAACGCTGCCACCACAGAATATCAGGCATGTAATGTGTAGAACCACTGGTACCACCCAATACATCAGATATAAGAGCACCGAGAATACATAAACCGACAGCTCCAATTGCGACTGAAACGGTTTTAGAAGACATTAACGATGTTGAAGAAATAAGGGCGGTTTCTTTCATGGATTCAGTTGGTTCACCATCGTCCGATCCTGTTCCGTCTAGCAGTTCTTTGATATACTGGCGCTGCTCTGCAATCATGGGAATGATTTTTTGGAAAATACTATCTGGAGCTAGATCCATCATGAGACTTAGATTATCTTCACGTTCACGTAGCATACTGTCGTCTCTTTCTTCGTTTTGCAAGACTTGTTGTTGAAGCTTCTCACGGTGTTCATTGGTGGACGCTTTTAACGATAGCATTTCAGATTGTAAATCAGTAAGCTGATGTTTGAGCTCTTCAATTACTGACAAGTATCCGGTTCTCTCTTTTTCCATGGAGTTTAAGACTTCCTGGTATGACTTTTTTTCGTCTTCAAGCTTATTTAACCTGATGCTAACGTCACTCCAATCTTCGGCGAGTGGTGGGGTTGACGCACGTAAAGGAGAACCAAGTTTTAGTGACTGGTCGTCGGTTGTGCTTGGTTTCCTGTTTATAATTTCGCCTCTTGCCAGTTTTTCTTCTAGTGACGCTGCTGCTTCACGAGCTTTACGCAATTCTTCATTCTGTCTCATTCGGCGTTCGTGCAGTTCATTTTGAGTGGTTTCCAGTTCATGCTCAATTTCTTCGATATGCTGAAGTCTTCTAGAATCATTTTCTTGAAGGTCTTTCAGTTGCTGCTGGCATACAGTTAGCTTTGACTGTAGTTCGTGTCGTTGGTCATCAAGTTGCGACGTGTTTTGTTCATAATACTGTAGTTGTTCTTCTTGTGCCTGAATGAGTCTGATATCCTTGTGCGACCTTCGGTGATTAAGACTAGGCGACGCAGTAACTTTCCAAGGGTGGTCTGAACGGTTTTCGCCATTTGCAGCAGGCTTGTGGTCGTTTTGCTGGTCCTTGGACTTTGGTCCTAACGAAATGGCCCTTCTGTCCTTGCCAAACTTTTTAACTGGCCGCCTGAACTGGGGTTTATTTAGGTCATTAGATGGGTATTTGGGGTGGAGAGGGGTAGATGTATGCAAAGGGATTCCGTTGTTGGCGGCTTTCAAGTAGTCGTAGTCTTCGTCAGTAGAGGTGTCGTTAGTTTCGTCGGGTTTGGTAGTATGCTTTTGTTGATTGAATAGCTTGCCGTCAAAGAATACAGACACGTCTTGTTCAGCCATGAGTTGTGAGTAGGCTTCATTGACACGCTGGATGCCAGCCAAGTTGTTGGTTTTCATGGTATCTCCAGACAAGTCTCGCAACAGGGCTTCAAAG
>JAKTYJ010000121.1:0-18289 GCA_030674515.1 Geotrichum armillariae | reverse complement strand
TGGATAAGAGATGCGATAGGAACGCAAGTGGATATAGGACTGGACGTTCTAATTGGCATATGTTGTTGATATTGCGGAGTATTGAGCTGTTGCGAGTTGCGAAATGGTTTTTGAAGAAACTGAGGAATATGCTGAGGTTGTGGCTGCTGTTTAAAACTCTTTGAAGGTGACGAGCAAGATGATTGCCTTTGGTTGCGGGTGCCAAATGATCCAGGATGAGGCGCTAGCGAGGGCGAGGGATGTAGGGCGCTTGGTGTGGTGAGACATCGATAGGTTTCCTGAATAGGATTTGTAGAGTTGATGGAGTCAAAAAGATCAGTTGAATCAACATTGTAATTGGAAGAATGTCTGTTACGAGGATGAGATTGGTATGGTTGAGAAGATGACTGGGGTTGTGACTCTGATTCGTCACGAATAGTGGCATTAAAATCCTCAGTGGCAATGGCAGATTTAGGCCTATAATTAACCGATGCAGAGGAGTAAGTGGCCTTTGATTGGGAATAGTATTCGTCCTTGTCAATAGAGTCCGAGTCGGAAGTAGCTGTGTTTATATTACTAGGGGCTGTGGTGAAGTTGAGGTTTAGATACCCCGAATCGCTTGGAGATGACGAGAACCCAGCGCTAGTTGTTTGCAGAACAGAAGAAGACGAAGAAGATGAAGCATGGTGATTTGCAGGATTAGTCTTTGGACTTTCACTGGGGGCATTCTCTGGGGCAGTAGTTGAAGTCTTTTGAGGCCTTTCAGGAAAGACAAATGTGGACATGCTCTGGACAGCAGTCATGATAACTAAAAAATCAAAGAGTTAGTAAGAGTTTCGAGTGATTACAAGCGTTCTAAATACCTGAGGAATATGATTTAATAAAAGAGGATTAGAAAAAAAAAGCTGTAGATTTTTGTATAGGAAATTCAAGGCGAGAGTACGACTTTTGCCAGGATCATTATTTTAGAATAGAGAGTCATTTAGACTAAGAAGCCAATAAGGAATATGAGATGCCTGGGAGTGTTTGGTTGAGGGAAGAGTTCGTCGAAGAGGAAAGGTCCCGTAAGGGTGGGTGGTGAGGAATTTTTTTAATTTTTTTTTTTTATTATTTTCTAACCATGCTGACAGGAGTTGACCTGCAATAATTCAAGCAATGCGTATAATATTTTAAATATAGGCCTATACCAGTTACCTCTGAACGTGTGTTTAATTATATATTTTAGGCTTAGAGTAAAATTTCTATTGAAAACGTGTTTTGATAGTGGTAAGCTAAGTTTCAGGGCGTAGACGACGTGACCTTAAACGTCATTGCCTTTGAAGCCAAACTGGATATACCGGATTTTGATCATCAACTGTTTTGATCATGATGCCTGAAGCTGCTTCTCCTTGTTTTTTTGGTGCATTCACAGTATACCGAATCAAGATTTACGTTGCGTTGTTTGACGGAGTACAAGGGATCTCTGCAGCTTCTTTTTGGATCCTGGTCGCGTGTAAACAAGTCGTCTCCTCCTTTTTGTCGATTAAGCTTGATGATATCATGTAGAAAGAAGTAGAAGTAGAGAAACTATTCAAGTACAAATTATATATACCTGTAGTTTCATGATACTATTAAGACTAAACTGACAGGGGATCATAAGGACAGCACTTTTATGATATGCCCAGATAATCCAGATTTCGGAAACCCATTTTATTCAAAAGGTTCAAAGCTTTTGAAGGTGACCATCTTCCGGTTTCTCGCAGGGATCTTCTACATGTTCGTGGGTAACTTTTTGCCCTGGATTTCTCAAAAAAACTGGGATTCTGGGAAGTTGAAAGAGATTTCAGCCTTCTGAGAGCACTTAAAATATCTTCCTAAATCAACAAAATATAGAAGAAAAGACTTGGAAGGGAAGTAAAAAAGCCAAGAATAACTAGTTAGTAGCTTTACACTAGGACACAAAAGCATCAGTAACGATAAAAAAGTAAGCCCATGGTGGGAGTCGAACCCACAATCTTCAGATTTTTTCCAAAGAGGCTTCTTGATAGAAGTCTGACGCGTTAACCATTGCGCTACACGGGCTGATTTGTATTTATCAAAAAAGCTGGTTTAAATCGAGAGCAGCAGGGAAGTGCAGAATAGAAGCATGCGGTTATTGGAGAAAACGCAGGTAACAGATGAAGCAACAATAGCAGGGAATAGTATAGCGGCTATAGTAGAAATATAATTAGAAATAACGAGCAATAAACGACACAGAAATACTTGGTGCAGTGAACGGACGTTCAACGACCAGACTGAATGAGTAACAGTCGAGTCGACTAATTAATAGACAATTAAATAAGTAGCAAAAAAGTCATATGTTCAAAAGTCAAGTAAAAAGAAAGAAATAAAAAGAATAATCGAGTTTAAATAGTTTTTGGGAATTTTGAAGGCATCCAATTTAGCAATAATAAAAAGAAAGTCTAGAGTTCATCATGGTTTAGCCTAAGAGCAAGAACAGATGAAATATCCTAGAGCAGAGTGATAAGTTACTTGCTGCGAGAACGGTGTGATGGAAATGTAATAAATCAACCTGTGTTTGTGGCACAGCAGTTCAGGTGAGAACTTTCAGGATTTCGGACTCGATTTCTTAAATGTCTTTACAATATTAACTGTATAAAAGAAGCTCACAACCGGACAATCAAAACTACAACGCATTTCACTTGTATTTCCGAGTGGTACAATCTTTATAATAGGAAATGTTATGGTATTCTCGGGTAGTGTGAACTGGGCCCCTGGTTGAATGGATTTGATAATACTGATAATGGCCAAGCCATAAATTACGAAAAAAATAGTACAGTATAAATATAAAAAACAACTTCATTCAATTTCGTTATTGGGAATTTTCTTTTCGCATATCATTTGAAATCCTCAGCTTCTTAAGTTCCATTTCATGAATCTCCTTCATATTCTCAAGTTTATGATTATTGAAACTCAGCGTTTTCTTGAGAATCTCAATTTCATGTTTCATTACTTGGGCATTTCGATTCTTTTCTTGAAGAGTTTCTTGAAGCATTCGGATTTTAGAGTCTTCATTATTAGTGGTGTTGGTGTTATTGTTGGCAGAATTCAAAAGACGGTCAATTTTGGCATCTTTTTCAGCTATAATCATGTCTTTCGTAGATAGTTCACTGTCATGATCTTTCTTCATATTGTAGATTTCAGTTTTGAATTCAATTTGTTTGTTCCTTAAGTTTAAACATTCATCGCGCAAAAGTTCCGCTTCTTTTCTTAGATTGTTTAGTAGTTCAAAGTTGTTATCACCGTCGCCCAAGAAAACTGTTTGCTGTGCTGATTGATTCATCAAGTCTGGTGTGCCTCTTGTTACTGTCATGCCTGTTCCAGAATGGGCCATTGATACTTCTGAAGCGCGCAATTTACCGACTCTGACTCCCTCGCTGGTTTGATTCGGTGTGCTTTGAAATGTTGAAAATCCCATTCCCAAGTTAGATCCAGAAGTAGACGTCAGAGACTGACTTCCTGATAATGGTAACAAGCTAGCGGAGTTTGTATTGCTGTTTCTCTGTGGTGTGGATTGATGTTGTGGCATAGGTGGCTGTGAGATCATACTAGACCGAAATTGCGGGTTATGACCTGCGCTTGAAATTCCTGGAAGTCCATGTTGGTTACTATGACCAAGGAAAATGTTGGAAGTCCGAGCACGCTTGGGAGAAGGCCCATCCTGAGTCGTTCGAAGTGAAGCCATGCTGTGTTCATTTTCTGTATGGCTGAATGATGAGGCTCCTTCGTCTGCCATACTTCCATCTTCATCAGGTGGAAGACTATTATCCTCATCATCTGAAGGCGGCGGCGACGAACTACCTGCTTTCTCACTTCTATAAAGCGCTGCATGTAGTTTATTAGCTCTTTCTATAAGGTCGTCCAGGCGGAGATCGCCCGTTGGTTTTTTTCGTGTTCGGAGTTTGTTGAATGCGCTTCGAACGGAAGTAGCTGACCGAGGAGGCCGCTGATCGTGTACCGCCTTTTGATTGAAAAGTTGAGAAACCGTCTGCCAGTCGTGCTCATGTAGATTATTAAGATTTTGTTCAATGGTTGTTATCAGCTCAACCTTGTCCTTGAATGTCAGATTTTTCCTGCCTTTCCGTGAAACTCGGGGCTTTTTCCTTCGTAGAGCGGCCATGGAGCCCATGTTAGGCGTGCTTCCGGGCGCCGACATGTTCTACTCTAGCACAATCCAATCTCCAACTAGAGTATATCCAAAAATTGAAGGTACGGCGGAGCACAAATTTCTATAAGTGGGTGTTGAGTATGCGCAATTTTTAAAAGATTGGAAATAGATGAAGGAAGCTTTACTAAAAGCACAGAAGAAAGATTTAACCAGAAAGTTGAAGGAGACCGGAATATCGTGTGAGAATCGGAGGTTTGTAGCTTCTAGGACAAAAATCTCTATTTCCGTGTCAATAACTAAAGCCTCAAGAAATTTCAGCAATAGCGTTGACTGTAATGCAAGCAATAAAACCAGAAATAGTCGAATCCTGCCTATAATCCACAGTATATTGATTATTATTGATGAGAGCTCGGTAGCCTAGAAGGTAAGTGATGTAAAAGCCGTCTCCCGTTTCGCCGCGTAATATCCCAGGCAAAACCCAACAGTAGGGTAAATACCGCAAAATTAATTAAAAAATAATGGACAATTCCGGAATTGAACCGGGGACCTCTCACATGCTAAGCGAGTGTGATAAACCAACTACACCAAATGCCCTTTTTTATATGTATAAAATATTAATATTTTAGAGTCAGCGCTGTGGTGCTAAGTTACTAAAAAATCTGGTTTGAAAAGCGAATGAAATTTAAAGCATCGGGTATGATTCAGCTTAAAAAGTGCACCAAAAATGATTTAATAGGCATTTGTGTGCAATTATGAAAGAAGTGTCTGTTAGCTGTTTTCTTAATAGCACATTTCCTGTGTGACACAAAATTAATCGTTACTTTCTTCAAGTTATTCGACGCATACAAAAGAAAAAATGAATTTCTTCATGGTCAGCTCTCTTTCTTACAATATGAATGCTGATTCCTTCTTAACGAAATATGAGCCAAATGTCTGATTATGAAAATTTGTTCAGTATGTATTGCCGAGTGTTTCAACTATTATTAACAATACTCTAGAAGGTTTTGATGGTACTTATGATGGTCAGATGAATCAAACGGCTTACTATGAAAACCTGTTTCGTATGTATTGCCTTTAAGAATTGCTATACCTACTAACAATTACACTAGCTGACTTTGACGAAGGCAACTTTGTTGACAATCTATGGTCAAAGCCATCACAGCAACCGCTCGAGCAATTTACAGAAAATGTCAAAACGATAACAAATATTATGGAAAATGAAATCTTGAGCATCCTTGCACAAAGCTCAGCAGTTCAAAACCAGTTAACTCAATTTACTCAGTACAAGGGTGCAGATGAGACCAAAAGTTCCAAGATTACATTATTACGGGATATGTTGAAAATTCAGATGCAGAAACAGCATGAAGAAAACATTGGTATGCTTTTAGAACTGGAAAAGCTTTCTACATGTGTTGGCAAGACCACCCAGGAATTTCCGCTTACCGATGAGGAGCTAAAAGATACGAATTTCAATTTGTCGCACGCAAGTAAAATGCTGAAAGACCTTGAGCTCTCTGTGGGTCATCGGAACTTGGATCTCATTGAATCAATCAATTCTGGGAATAACCGAGAATCTAAAGACAGTCTTGACGACAAAGATATTATGGAAGTGCAACGCATCATCTTAAACGAGATACAAAATTTCACTGCTAACTCAGCTGCCTTCATTGCTAACGAAGTTACGAAGAAA
Organism: Geotrichum armillariae; assembly: GCA_030674515.1. Classification (NCBI taxonomy): domain Eukaryota; kingdom Fungi; phylum Ascomycota; class Dipodascomycetes; order Dipodascales; family Dipodascaceae; genus Geotrichum; species Geotrichum armillariae. Next base: position 12,473 of record JAKTYJ010000121.1, on the reverse strand, counting down.
TTTAGTTCAGAAAGAGAAAGTCTGTTTGCAGAAGTAGAAAACTGCCAGGAAGTTGTACAGGCATATTACACTCGTTCTTTGCAAGAAATCGAACGATTCAATATCAACTTTGCCAATTGTAACAGTGCTGGGCTTGAGTATCAAGAATGCAAGTCTGTATCTGAAAAACTTCAAGGATTCCAGAAGGCTATTGGCAAGATTGAAGACTTGTTTGCGTCATTGGAAGGTCAAGTGCATACTTTGAAAACAGAAGTTGAAGAATCGAATTCCAAGATGGATTCGGCCCTATATTCTAATCCTCAAGAAGTTCAACTCAAACTCGACAAACTCAAGAATGCAAGATTAGAAATTCTGGCACTCAAACAAGAGATATCAAAATCTCCAGTTTCGAAAGTAATTCTAACTCTTCCTGAAGAAATGGAAAATTTAAAAAAGGAAAGTCAAAAGTGTGTGAGCGAGATTGACAAACTCTCCAACAATCACCTTAATCTCGGCATCAGCATGGTCAGGGAAATCACCTCTGCCCTTTTAGTTAAAGAAGCAGCTTCAATTGACGACAAAATACATAATGTAGAAGCAAAAATTTCCCAGGAAATGACAAGGTATCAGACAGAGAATACCGAAATTGCGAGCCAAGTCAACTCACTCAAATCAACAATAAATTCGGCAGATGAAAACTACAAGAGTCTCATGACAAATTACGACATGCTAGATGAGTTAATTTCAAATAGTTTGGAGGGTCTTTCAGCTTCTAAGGATGTCAAAAAACAATTCAAGCTTTTAGGATCTGTCCAGACAGACGGGGCAATAGCTTATAAGGAGGATAAAAAGGCGTGTGAAGATGCAATTGCGAAATTCGAAAAAAAAGTTTCAATTGTCCATGAGAACCTTGATTCCGTTGAAAAGTTAATCGAAACTCATCTTCAAACTCAAGAAAAAACACAAAACTCATTTGAGTCAAAGTACGCCAGTTACATGGCTCTAATTCAATCTAAATCTTGTCAAGAGCAAATTGGAAGAGATGACGCACAAAGTCGATTTGACAAATTCGTGTCCAAGTTAGAGACTTATGAAAAACTATTTGCCGATGAAGAAGGAAAAGGTCTGCAAGAAATGTCAAGGTCCTATTTTTTGCCAATGTATAATGAGCTCAGCAAGATTTCTAAAGAGCAAGACATCCTCATGAGAAGGACTAAAGACTTGGAGAGATTGGCTCACTCCACTGCTCCAGCCAATGATCGCTACGTTATTAACCAAGATAGTGTTGACTTTGATGCCCATGCTTTAATTCTTACCACGGTTGATAGGTTGAAGCTTGATATTTTTGCGGAAAGCGCTGAATTGGGTGCTCGACAAGACGAAGTTATGCAAAGAGTGGAAGTTTTATGTGATGATTTTGAAGGCAGTATCAGAACCGATGCTTTGTCAACTGCAAAGGAACATCTTGAAAAATACTTCAAGGTCTTTGAGTCAATTGAAGAGGTATGCAGCTCAACGCTAGACCAAGTCCGTGCAACTCACCAATCTTCTATAAAAGGATTTGAGGATGCTCAAACAAGTTATACGGCATTCATGGAAATCAAAAGCGCTGAGCTTGAACAAAAAAAAGAGAAACTTAAATCTGTTGGACAGATAAATGAGGGTATTCAAGCAGAGTTGATGGGGGTACATGATTTACTGCAAGAGATGACTGTTGCTATGGATGAACTTACTTTAGATTGCAGAGAACTGTTAAAAAGTCAAGACGATATGGCTTTAAGAATCATTATTCTAGAAGCACAATACACTCCTCTCGACTCTGACGATAACTACAGCAATGCTGAAAATGTTAGAATTGGTGCCCTAAAGGGAATTAATGAATCCGACATTGTTAATTCTAGACTGCAGACTGCTATCAAGCTGTTTAATGCTGCTCATTATTGCAGTGAAGATGAAGACGATAAAGACAAAGTTGAGTTCTTGGAAGAGACAGACGATACAACTGGATGTGGAAAGTTTAGTGATTTTGAGTCTCCAGATACCAACGATGATTTGAAGATGAATTTAAAAGTCGAAATTGCTAATGATGAGCACAGTCCCGAACTGTTGTCAAGCGAATTTCATTCAAAATCTGGATGTTGAGCAATACATTGGCAATGTTTAAATGTTTAGTCTGTTTAATCTTTTTTTATATCAAAATATTACAATTCAATTGTCATGTAATTTATGCTAAAAGCTTGATTTGCCTTTATTTCAGGGCAAGGGCTCATTATTTACTTTTCGCGTCGAGTTTGCCTATTTAGGACATCTAATGAAAACGCGTCTTTTGTTTTGTTTTCTGCTTTTTTTTCAGTTTTCCACACCCATCAACTTCCTTCCACTTGACATTTCATCAAAGTTGCGATCAACCACATATTCTGGATATTCGGATTTCACTTAAATCATCAAAATGAATTCGGCTCTTCTGCCTGCTATCAACATTGATGTTAACTATACTGATATCAAAGGTAAGCCTCAACTCACAAGTAGTTTACTATGAATGCTAATGAATAGATGCCTTGTCTAGTTTCATGAAAGAGTTCAAGCAAGGTACCAACACCACTTCCCAAGATGTCGATATGGAGCATCCTAATATTGATGAGTACTATGTGCGCCCAAAGTACATGGAAATGCTACAAAAAGTCGCCAACAGAGAATTGGACACGGTTCTAATTGAGCTCGATGATGCGAAAAGCTTCTTTAGTCAACGAGACATGGAAGAGGCTAGGGAAAACAGCAAAATCTTGGATGAGATTACAGTGAACGCTGCTAGATATATAGAGATCTTCTCGCAAATCGCTGACGATATTATGCCAACTCCCTCGGTAAACATGTCATTCAAGGACTCCGTCTTAGATGTCATTCTACACCAGCGCCGCCAGCGTAATGAGCGGATAGCACAGGAGAACTCCAACAACATGTACAATCCATCGGATCCCAGCATTCCAAACCCTCTCGCCCCTACGGTTGACGAGTCTGATATGTTTCCTCCTCAGTTAACACGACGATACTCTTTATACATCAAGCCTCCCACTGGCGCGACCAAATCTTCAGAAAAGGCATTTGCTGTTCGAGAGGTAAAGGGTCAGTCCTTGGGACACCTTATTACAGTTAGGGGTATTGTCACTCGAGTTTCAGATGTCAAGCCTTCTATTCAAGTTAACGCTTATACATGTGACAGTTGTGGAGCTGAGAATTTTCAGGAAGTCAAATCAAGACAGTTCATGCCACTTGTTGAGTGCACATCGCCTCAGTGTGTTCAAAACAAGTCTCGTGGTAAGCTTTTCATGTCTTCGCGTGCCTCCAAGTTTCTGCCGTTCCAAGATGTCAAAATTCAGGAGATGGCCAATCAGGTTCCTATCGGTCATATCCCTAGAACTCTTTCGATCCATTTATCTGGAAATATTGTGCGAGAGGTCACTCCGGGTGATGAAGTCGATGTTAGTGGAATCTATCTTCCATCTCCCATGACTGGATTTCGCGCCATGAAAGCAAATTCTCTTTTAACCGAGACATACCTAGAGGCTCAGTATGTTCGTCATCATAAGAAACAGTACAACAATCTTCAATTAGATGACGCTACTCGCAACCATATCATGCAACTGAATTCTGACCCTAATATTTATGAGAGATTGGCCAAGTCAATTGCACCAGAAATTTTTGGACACGAAGATGTCAAGAAGGCATTACTGATGGTTCTCGTCGGAGGAGTTACAAAGGAGCTGGGTGATGGTATGAGAATCCGTGGAGATATCAACATTTGTTTGATGGGTGATCCAGGTGTGGCTAAATCTCAGTTACTCAAGTATATTTCCAAGGTCGCCCCTCGAGGAGTATATACTACTGGTCGAGGTTCTTCCGGTGTTGGTTTGACAGCTGCAGTTATGCGTGATCCTGTTACCGATGAAATGGTCTTGGAAGGTGGTGCTTTGGTTCTTGCTGATAATGGTGTCTGTTGTATTGATGAGTTCGACAAGATGGATGACTCTGATCGAACAGCTATCCATGAGGTAATGGAACAGCAAACTATTTCTATTTCCAAGGCTGGTATCTCGACTACTCTGAATGCGCGAACTTCTATCTTGGCTGCTGCAAATCCCCTGTATGGACGATACAATCCTCGACTTTCTCCTGCTGAAAACATCAATTTACCAGCCGCTTTGCTGTCTCGTTTTGATTTGGTATTCTTACTCCTGGATACTCCTAGCCGTGAAAGTGATGAGCAACTGGCATCCCATGTGGCATATGTCCATATGCACTCTCAACATCCTGCACTTGGATTCGAGCCAATTGAGCCAAACACCATTTTGCAATACATTTCAATTGCACGTCAGCACCGTCCTGTTGTTCCAAAGGAGGTTGCTGATCATTGTGTTGCTGCCTATGTCAAGATGCGCCAAATCCACAAACGAGATGCTGAGACTAAGCAAGCGTTTGCTCATACTACTCCTCGTACTTTGCTTGGTGTATTGCGTATTGCACAAGCTCATGCCCGGTTGCGATTTGCCAATGTTGTTGAAATTGCAGATGTGGAAGAAGCTTTGAGACTTATGGATGTATGCAAGGCTTCTCTCGCTCCAAGTGATGGAATTCTGGGAGGAGACTTTGATAATGATACAACCACTGCCACTAAGATTTATCGTATCATGCGTGATCTTGCTAACGGTGATGGCTCGACCTTCAAACAAATGTGGGAAATGCAAACCATCCGAGAGAGGGTGTTTGCAAAGGGATTTACCTCTGACCAGCTGGATGCTTGTATTGCTGAGTATGAGAGTTTGCAGATTATGCAGGTCGTTGATGGAGGCCGTATTCTCATGTTTATTGAGTAGAGTGTGTTTTCTATACAATTTTTTATTTAATTTATTCTTATTTTGCCAGTCTTTAAACATAAACATATTTTAAATAACATAAACTAAGCGTCTGCCAAGGCATGTGCTTCGACCCAGAAATGAGATGCATTATACCGACTCAAAATGTCTTTGGCCTCCTGTTCAGTTTCGGTAGACCGTAAACTCCATCGTTTAAAACAATTGGTTTTGATCTGACCCATCCAGATCATGGAACACTTGTTTGTAGACATGTCTACGACTGGTTGGGGTGTTGCTGATTCTGAAGTCTCTTCTTTATCCTTTTCGTCTATTGATAAAGGGGTAGCCACGGGTTCTCTTGGTGGTGCTTTTTCGGTCCACTTAATTCGGCGGGTCATCAAGTTCATGTAATACTTGACAGCATGGAATCCCCCCTCCACAATGACTAGATTGAATTCAGGATTAAAAACAGTGATTCCCGTTAACGACTTTTGTTGGGCAACGACATTTACTTTATACTTGTGTCTGGCGTCGCCTAGAAACCGGACTTTGAACGCTGCGCTGTAAATTCCATGTTTCTCTTTATCTTGCTCCAGTTTTTGTAGAATTTTTTCGTGTCGCTGTTCAGATGTCAGCTTGCGATCTTGATTCATGTCTAAATGTAGTTGAGCGCGGGCAGCAATGTCTCTCTTGACCTTCATTTCGACCAGTGTAGGATCCTTGATTGCTTCATTGGTTAATACCGACATGAGATTCGACAGTTTGACTTTAGGCGGCGGCGCTGGGTCTAATCCAAGTCGAATACGGTCTTGTTTTTCCTTGTGTCGTTCTGCACGGGTATTCTTTCGCAGTCGTTTGGCCTCCTTCTTGGTGAGATGGAACTTGGTTTCTTTTGGTTGATACTTTTCCCAGGGTGCTGGAATAGGAACAGGATGTTGAACGTAAAGAGTAATAGGCTCATAATTGATCCTACAGGATTCGTAGGATTTTTTGCTCTTGTTCCTATCTTCGGTGGCTTCTGGGGCATGAAGTAGTCCTTCATCCCACCATTCAACAGCGGGTGGCATTTCAGGTCTTATTTGTTTTTCGTTCGCAATTGCATCTGTCTCAACACCTTCGATCTTGTGACTATTCCTCAATCGCTCTTCTTCCTTTCGTTTTTCAAGCTCAGCCTGTTCTGCTTCTCTTCGTAATTCGTTTGCCTTCTCGATGAATTTACCTTTGGGATTAAAAACCAATCCACGTTTTCGTATAGCTTCTCTTCTGGACTCATGTGTGGCCTCTTGTAACTTTGCATCAAAGTACGGGTTGTTGGTGGCAGCTTTAAGATCCACAGACGTAGCTGCTGCCAAATACTTGTTGTCTGTAAAAGTCGATTTTGCTGTTGGAGCTGCCTTGCCCTTTTGATCTCTTCTTCCTCCATTCTTGGTGCTGATGGAGGTACCTGAGTCCGATCCCAAGAGTAAAGGATGAATAGCCGTATTTAGACCCATTCCGAGACCACCACGCCCAGGTGGTGGAAGAGACGGAGGTTGTACGCTTCTACTGGCCATGATCTTTTCCTTTTGTGCAGCTAGCCTTGATCTAGCAGCATCGACTGTCGAAGATGGTGGAGGTGGAGGTCGAGCAGGTGGGGCTCCTCTTGACGACGGTAGTGGCGGCGGAGGTGGCTTTTGGCCGGCAACAGCTCGAGCCTTTGCGGCAATTGCTTGAGCTTTAGCTTTAGCTTCTGCAATCATTTGTTGAGGAGTTTTTTGAAATGTCGGTGCCTAGAAGATTTTGTTAGTACCTTGAAATACAGAGATGGCGAGAAAGAACTTACAATACCTGGCCTATGCCTCTTGGACGGAGGAGAAGCATCCAAGGGAGGACCAAGACTTGATCTTTTTTTGCTATTTCCACTCATATTATCAACGGTTAATGGAGATGGTGGTGGTGATGTCTTACTGCAGGATCTTTGGGAGGTTTTAAGATTTCTCAAAAATTTTGGGACTTTTATTTCTGGCAGTCTCACAAACCTTTGATTAAATAGTCCAGTGGTATAGTTCCAGATTCAATATAAATTCAATGGGCAAATCATCTTCGGCTCAGCTGTCTTCAAACTGGAAGGAATTACAAAAGAAAATTAAGCCATCTTCTTCAAAACCGGAACCTTCTACGACTTCAAAATCAACTGACGGTACTTCAATCAACAAGATTAAGAATGGCAAATCAAGCAAAATTATTAAACGAAATCCAACTTCTAATACCAGTTTAAAACGAGCTGCTTATGCTGCTGCCAATAAAACAAGTAGACTTTTGCCTTTATCAAAATCAGACTCTAAATCTTCAACATCGACATCTAAACTACACCAAATGCTACTAGATCTAGACCCTAAAACGACAGCCTCTTCCCAAACCCGACCTGGCACACATATCGCCCTAGACTGTGAATTTGTGGGTTCTCGATTGCCAGGCAGCAACTCTGAAGAATCAGTCCTCGCCCGGGTCTCCATTGTAAATTTCTATGGTATAGTCCTCCTTGACGTGTTTGTGAAACCACAGCCTGGACAACGGATTACGGATTTCAGGACGTGGGTTAGCGGTGTTACAGCACGCGACGTTTTATATAACCCTGACGCTGTTGAGTTTCAAGAAGCAGTTCAAAAAGTAGCAGATTTAATGAAGGATCGCGTACTTGTGGGACATGCGCTTTCGAATGATATGTCGGTTTTGAAATTAAGTCACCCGAAATCATTAATCAGAGATACGTCAAGGCATGCACAGTTCAAAGAAAGATTGGGAATTAGAAGTAAGCATCCAATGAGTTTGAAGAAATTGTCAAAGGAACTACTGGGTGTGGATATTCAGAAAGGTGAGCATTCTTCAGTGGAAGATGCAAGAGCTGCTATGCTCCTCTATAGGAAATATAAAATAGAATTCGATTGATTTCTTAGAGCATTTAATTTTTACTTGGAATATGAACACTTGGAAAAAAAAATGCTATGATTGGTATTGATAATGTATATGTTACAAACAAATTATGTTAACGTTGCTGCTGGTTGTGGGGTGTAGGCGGCGGAAGTCCTCTCTCATTACTTTCTCTCGTCGGGAACTCATACCCATATGATTTACTTCCAGCTGAAGGAGTACCTCCAGTGGTTGCTGCAACATATGAAGAAGGCTGTTGGGTGTCAGCAGCTTGATCAGGAGCACGGTAATGTGTATTGTAAAGGCTAAAAGAAGAAGATGCCTGTTGTGAAGTATTCTGATTCGAATATGACGGCAGTGGCAATGCTGATGAATTCATTGAAGGACTATAACCATGTGCAGATCTGGCATTAGAGAGTGAAGGCAAAGGCAAGTAATTTGACCTTATGCTCGATAATGAACCGGAGTGAGAATGCGAGCCACCAGTACTAGCAGAGGTTTGTTGAGAAAATGATGGAGCATGGTGAAGTAAACTTGAAGCGCTTCCATAAGATGCTTTATCACCAGCTTCGGTAGAACCTGAATTTTCAGCATAAATAGGAGAATATGCACTAGTTCTAGGTGACGGCTGCGAGCTCTGATGATGGAACCCTTGTAATGACGGAAGTTGAACTTTTGGATTCGACGATGGCGTAACAGTAGGCGAATACTGGTTTGAAGGGGATTGTCGTGTAGTAGCAGCATCATACCAAGTCGGTCTCTCAGGAGGTTGCATAGGCGACGCCCGCTGAGGAAGTAGAGTAGGAGATTTCACAGTCTCGGACGATGATATCGGGTTCAGAATGCTTGAAATCGAGCTACTACCACGAGATGATGGAATATTAGGACGTGGAGGTTGAACATTTGAGTTGTTGGTTGCAGATAATGAGCTATTATAACTGCTATTGGTGCTAGCTGGCATGTCTGTGATACTCGATAACGGAAGAATACGACTTCGAGATTGATTCGAATAAGTATCCCGTTCACTTGATACAGGAGTATAGCCATGATTGAATGAATTCGTAGTAGCAGTAGAGCCTGACTTTTGCTGTTGCTGTTGCTGTTGCTGTTGGAGCTCCAGGTCTTCTTGTTCACGAGTACGTTGTCGTTCGCGTTCCCTGAGTCGTTCAAGTTTCAGCGCCGCCTCACGTTCCTCAGTGCGTTTTCGCTCTTCTTCCGTTTCCAAACCCCGCTGTCGTTCTTGTTCATGTTGCATATAATAAACTGGCGATGAAGAAGCCGACTGCTGAAGCTGAGGGATATTGGGTTTTGGCAGAAAATAACCGGGCCGAATGCCAGATTCAAACGACTTGGATGGAAGCAGAGAAGGAATAGGCACGCCGCTCGTATTGTAAGAAGCGTACGGGGAAGAAGATGATGAGGGAGACTGAGACTGAAATCCAGAAGATTGATCAGTTATCTTTGGAAGTGTCTTGAACTGGGACTGAGGAGATGATGAACGACTTAGTACAGTTGGAACAGGAAGTAGAGTTCGAGAATTTGAACCGGATAACGAGGCAATAGATATTGGACGGGAGTACTGAGTTTCTTCAGAAGCTTGCAACAAGTTTTGGATTGAGGCCTGAACAGGGCGAGAATTCGGTTGTTGTTGCTGCTGCTGCTGCTTGAGTTGTGGGTTATGGTATGGAGAATTAGTCCTATTAGAATAAGCACTCAATTTCTTATCCAAAGCACTCATTAATGCAACCTCAGCAGAATTTTGAGAATGATGATGAGAATGTCTCATTAACGGGGTAGTGAGACGCAGTTCTTCAGTATGGCCCATGGAAGGTGTAATTGGTCGCTGCACAGGTGTCGAAGAAGCAGAGTGATACTGTTGATTAGCCTTTTCACCTGCATCAACAAGGTTCTTGTGAGATCCACGTTTCCGGATTTCAGGCTCGTCACTGATACTGGGAGGAAGTGGAACAGGAAGTCCTTGATTTATCTTTTCATCAGTTTCAGAGGCAAGTTTTCCCCAGCCTTTAGCTTCACCGTGCTTTGCAAAGTAGTTTTTTACCATTACAACACTTTTAGACTTGAAATGTTTGGCCACTTTTTCCCAATTAGTGCCGTATGAAAGCAAGAGCTGCTGGAACAAATTGGTTTCAAACACACTCCAGTAACTGACAGCACGTTCTTTGGGCAATTGGGGTTGCGTCTCATCAGCTAGTTGATCATTTAATTCAATAGATGTATCACCAATAGATTCCTCAAGCTTTTTGCGGTCACGCCCGTTCCGGCCAGCGGCTCCACCGCCTCTTGGTTTTTTGACACGCTTCTTAGTGTCGTCTAACTCAGATGGCGGTCGTTTCCGTTCATTCTCATCCAAAGTCTTGAGATCCTCTGTACTCTCCGAGTTAACAGGCTCCAATTCAGATAATGGAGTAGGTGATTGAGGTGTAGATTTAGACTGTGATTCATCCAATACACCATCCGACGGGGTTCTGGCAATAGCTTGGGCTCTTTCCTTTTGTGCCTTTTTCCGGCCCTTGCGAGTCGTGCGCCGGTTTCTATTAAGCAAAAGTGCTTTATAGTCGACTTGCTTTTTGGTTTGATAGTAATGCAAAACACAATCGTTATAAGTTCTGCGGCCGCCCATTGCTTTTGCAATCTTGCCAAATTGTTTTGGAGAAGAAATATAGGCTTCACAAAAAGCCTCATGCTCTTCCAAGGTGAAATTGTCAATGCAGTCTGTTAAAAGTCGTTGGTAAGGAATAGACTTGTCTTCCACAAAGTTGTTTGTATCAAGATACCGAACCTCATCACGTTCAATAGGGTCAAAGATTAAATCAGGAACATGAGCTGAAGTCAGTTTGGCTCGTTCCAACGGATCTCTGGCACTTTCCCGCTCAAGGTTAGCCAAAATCTCTAAAAATTCAGCTTCACTTCGAACTGAATCACCGCCATGAATTCTGCTGCGTCTACCACCACCTTGTTGCAAGTCAGAGAAAGGTTCCTCAATTTCGTCTTTTGTTTCAGGAAACACCCGTCTGAAACCTTCGTTATCACCCACAGAGTCGCAATATCGCAACCATGCAGCTTTAATGCGATGAAAACTTTGTCGGTACTTTAATGAGTCTTTATGCAATGACTTACGGTTTTCAGAAATCTGGCCTAGTAAAACGCGGTACACTTTAAGGTCGTTCAGTTTTTGGTTTTGCATGTAAAAAGGGTAATCCGTCAAAGACTTGAATGGCTTGGAAGTGACGTATTTCATGTTTTCTCGTAGCTCTGAAGCTGGGAGTTGCTCAACATCGTATAACGCTTGCTCAAGCTTATTGAGAGGGAATATTGCAGGAAGGTTGAGATCTTCTTCTTTGACAGCTGCTAGGTCGTTTTGGATTTCAACAATAGCAATATCCTTAGCAGAGTCATCCTCCTCAGTTTTATCAACAGGACTCTGAAGTGACTCCTCCAGAGCAGTTCCAACGTCCTCGACAAGCTGTGGAACAAGGTCTGACATATATGCATCCTCGCTAACGATTGGTTCAGCAAAGGCTTCCACAGGAACTTTTTCGACTGATTCCTGAAGGTTCGCAGAACTAGTGTTGTCGTTTAGACTATCTTCGACGCTAGTAGTGGATATCTGTACAAGAGACCCCTGAGGCCGTTCTGAAATCGTTTTCCGCTCTTCATGGGTTGACTTGTCAGCTACTTCCTCTTGCATTGTAGTATCAAGTTCTTTGGTAGGCTCTGTCGAAAAATTTACCTCCTCGATGATAGATGGTTCTTCAACAGATTTAACAGGTTCAACTTCCAAAGATATGCTTGGTTGAGTAGAAACTGTGACTTCAACTAGCTTTGTCGATATGTCATTAGGCTTGGATATTTCAGGCATGACATCAGCAACAACGGATTCCTTTACTAAAACAGATTCTTTGATATTAAGCTCACTGACTGGAGCGTCCTTGACTTCTGTTGACTTTTTCAAAGGTTCATCTAACTTAGAATGAACTTTAGAAGGTTCGGGTTCTGCCTTTTTCAACTGACGTTTAAGACTTGAAGCTTCTTCATCCATACCAACACTCAATGATTGTTTTTCAGTCGTAATAGATTTCTTCAGCACTAGTTCTTTAAAAGCTGCGCCAGAATCCTTAACACTCTCATCGGATACTTTTGACACGTCTAGTTTTTCCTTGACAACCAAATGTTTCTTCTTGTTGTCGACAGGGATTGTTTTTTCGGTTGCACTATTAACAGCTTTTTTCTTTTCCAAAGTAGTCGCAGAAGTTGGTGTAAGTGTATCTGATTTCAAGGTTTTCGATTCTTTGTGACTTTTCTTGACAGTAGTTGAGATGGCAGCTTTTGGTTCAGAAGTAAGAGAAGGTGCTATTAAAGTATGGGGCGATACCATAGGAGGTGAATGATCTCGTTTCTTTTCCTTTGGCTTGGAGATAGTGTCGATTTTAGAACGTTCAATTATCGAATCTTGTGTAGTCGAATCTCGTCTGAAAAGATTAGAAGAATCGACTTGATTTTTTTCTGTTGAAAATTTCATGTCCTTCTCTGTCATACTATTCCTGTCCTTCTCTATTAATTTTTTGTTGTCCTTCTCTGTTGACTTTTCAATTTCCTTCTCTGTCGAACCACCACTATCCTTTTTCTTGTCGAGCACAGCTGCAACTGGTTTTAATTCTTTTAAAGATGACGGTGGTTTGGGAATCAAGGGCGTAATTGAGTTCCGCAGTTTTT
>JAKTYJ010000120.1:0-18323 GCA_030674515.1 Geotrichum armillariae | reverse complement strand
GTAGAAAGCTAATCATGGATGTCATCAATGCAACGACATTGGAAATCTTTCTTTGGTCGACTGTAATCCTGTAGCCCTTGTTACCAGACAATATTCCAACTGCTGCCAATCGCTCCCGAACCTCACTATCCTTTTGGCCAAGGTTATATATTCTTTCCAAGGCTTTGCCACGCTTAGTCCACTGATACACGTTATTGTCGGAAAGCTCAAACATGCGGTAGTTATCCATGGCATCTGATTGATGGTTCACGTTGTTGGATCCAATTGCAAACTGAGTAGCTTCATCCAGATTGGTCTCACTGCCTTTCTTGAATACATGAAATTTACTCCATATTCCAGCTGAAATGCTTCCAATTGCAATTCTCTTGCCCGTTTGACTGTCATACTGGAAAACAGTAAACATGCTTCTTGATGACTTGGATCCTTCAAAAGCAAAGCGTAGCATATTCTCTTCATCGAAAACATGAAATGATGGCTTATTACTACTCTTGTCTTCCTTGACTGTAAATGTAATTGTGTTTCCTTCATTCATTGAGACAATGTTGGGCATGTACCGGGAAGCCTGGCGATGAAAATGGCAAAGCATGGCATATCCCGCAGCCACAGGAAACATAATAGGAGCAAGAGCGAGTTCCATTTTGATTTTTAATTAAAAAAGTAATTCTTAACAAAAATGATATATTTGAATATGATGATGGTCAGAAAAGATTCACACAAAAATAGGGAAATATATATATATATAGTCTTCTTCTTCCAAGTTACACAACATCTCAATTGAATCCCAAAGCTTCAGAAACGGTCCTCAGTATTTCAAAAAAAAGATGCGAGTTTGCAAAATGCAAAAATAACTGCCTCCTAGCGGAATTGAACCGCTGACCTTTGCATATCGGACTTTTTAAGTACAAGTGCAACGCTCTACCCCTAAGCTAAAGAGGCGATTTGTTGAAAATTCTGAAACTTACCATTTATCAACAAGCTTCATAGACAAACGGAGATTTAAATGACTTCAATTTGCTTCAATTTATTAATTTAGTTATTTCCAAGTCAATTATGATTCATTTTAGACAAATCTTTAAAGATTTTAGTGTTTTGTGTGTTCTTGAACTGATAGTCTATATGCTCGATGAGAGTTAAATTGGGAGTTTAATATTTCTCATACCAAAATTTCAATCTCAAATTTCTTTGCAAATATAAACAGAACATTCTGGAATTAACTTCAAAGTAGAAGCAAAAACTTTGGCGCGTGGAAAACAGGTGAAAAAGTTTAATAAAAAAATGAAAAAAAAGTCGTTTGTTGTAAAAATAAGTGGTCACAAGCTCTGCAATCTTGAAAATTGTGGAGGCATTCATCATACGACCTTATGCCCAAAGAAGAGTCTCCTCGACAGTCGACGACAGAAATCAGATTCTATATAAATACTCGTTTAATCTTTTTATTTTACTTTCTTTACTCTTTAAATCCAAAGTGAAAAATGACAATTACATACCAACAAGTCAAAGCTACAAATTCCAGCTTCCCCAAGAACTCGGTATCCAATCCAGTTGGCCTCTTTGTCGGTGCCACAAGCGGAATTGGTGAACACACAGCATATGAATTTGCAAAACTAACAATCAAACCTTCAATTTATATTGTAGGTCGAAACACAAAGGCTGGAGCCCGTGTCACAGCTCGTATCAAAGAACTCAACCCAGAAGCCACAGTTAATTTCTTGGAACACGATTTGAAATATATTGAACAAGGTGAACGGGTTGCAAATATTGTACGAAACCATGAAAATAAACTAAACGTTTTGTCGTTGACTCAAGGTTACCTTATGCCACAACCACGAACAGAGACTTCTGAAGGACTAGACGAGAAAATGGTTTTAACCTACTACAGTCGTTGGACAATCGTATCAATGCTAATACCTCTCCTTCAAAAAGCTGCCGACAAAGGCGAATCCGCACGAGTTGTGACTGTCAAAGGCGCAGGTCAAGAAACCGCAATTGATTTTGACGACCTTGAAATCAAGTCATCTGCCAATTACACCTTTTTGAATTCCATGAAACTGCTCAACACTTATACCTCGATAACATGCAAGAAATTTGCACGCAAATATCCAGATATTTCATTTATACACACTGATCCTGGTTTGGTTAAAACAAAAGTCACAAGAGAATTACCAGCTTGGCAACGAGCTTTAGCAGCCGTCGCGTATACGATTTTAGCAAAGACTGCTGATAAATCAGCTGAATATCATATTTATCTGGCTTTGACTGGACCGGAGTTTGTGAAGGGCGTTCATTTGGTTAATGAACATCTTGATTCGGTTGAAGCTGCTGGTGAAGCCGCAGGATATTACTCAGAGGAAAATCAAGACAAAATATGGGTACATACCGAGGCCATGGTGAAGCGTGCCGTTGAAAGAGATATGGTTCAATAAAACTAAACAACGGGGTACTAACATTTACATTCAATTGAATTGATCATTCAAGCCAGTACGTATAAACGACTGATAATAAAATCCAAGTTCGTCTTATCCCAACTAATCTTCCGTAAAAAAGTCAGGATCTCCCAAAGACTGACTTCTCTCTGAATCAATGTCATTTCCTAAATCAAAAGGATCAAAAGTATCTCCTGTCTTTGCATCCACATAATCTTGAGAATAATCGTCCAGATCTTCATGTCCCACGAATAGATATTTTTCTTCTTGAGATTCCAGTCCTGCTTGTTCACGGAAACTAGATACTGAACTCGCTTCATCTCTATTTTCTACAATCGGAGTAGAAGTATTGGAGTTTTTAGATTCTGGGACCTCTGCATAGGGTGTCGGGCTGGCAAAAATATCTAATTCACTTTCCATTTCACTGTCAGGAATATAAAATTCTGCGTCATTGCCTTCGCTCTCGATGTCGCTAATGATGATGACTTCTTCTGCATCAAGGTCCAGCAAACGGTCTTTTTCTGCTTCAAGGTCTGGTGGACGATCGTCTTGAAACATTTCTTCATCGGAATTCATACCTGCATCGTCATTAACAGGCTGTGCACTGTGATGCGTGGAAAGCGTAGTAGATTGTTGAGATTGACGAGATTGAAGAGATTGGCTAGACCGACTTTGTTGACGAACAGAACCAACATTACCAGGCCGAGCAGTGCGACGCGTGGAAGACACGGTAGATTGATGAGTTTGACGAGGTCGCCTTGGTCGAGTAGCTGATACTTCCTCCTCATTAGACACTTTACCACCTGAATTCAAGAAATTCAAGATATGTGATGGAATACTCCCGTGGTCGGCACTCTGCACAAAAGTTTCAATGTGCTGTTTTAAATGCCTCACATATCGATTTCTCCATGATTGGGCACTTCTATGCTTATTGAATGAATGGAACTCATGATAGATGATTTTTCCACACCTAGATCTCAAATCCTGTGCAAGAACGAACCTCAGCAATTTGATATCCTCTACAGTGCTAAAATTTCCTAGCCTAGAGACTGCCGAAGATCCAGTACTGTTTACCGGCAATACCTGTTCTCCCGGAGTATGAACTTTTGGGAGACGTTCTGCAATCTCTTTATCGTATGCCCTTAAAAAATCGTCCAAAGGAAGAGGTTCCACGTTTTTCTCACGTCCCAATAGAATTATTTCTTCTTTTTTTGGTAGAATCATTGTTCTGTAATGAGTCTTGAGGCTTTCAAAAGGACGTTTTAGTACCTGAAAAATGTTAGGTTAAAATTAGCAATGAACAGAGTAAAATCAAAAGAAATGCTTACCATACTCCCCAGCTTTTCAAAATACAGTCTCTGTACAGCTCCATGCGCATATCGTCTATTAGAGGTAGCGGCCAGAATTGTAATATCTTCCTGCAATGAATAGCCTCTATTTCTCCGCACGCTATAATTATCTCTGACAGAACGAGGTTCTAAAGGCACATTTCGAGGGGGAGGTAATATAAAGGATGCTTAAACAGTATTGGTTAGTCCTCAAATAAAGAAGAAAATAAGTAGAGTAATAGTACAACATACAACGCGAAGGTGCTACTCTGCTGTGGTTGGATTGTATCGGGGATTCAATAGAAGCTTGTCGAGACTGTACTTCATTTTCTTCAAAAATAGGAGTATCCGTTGACTCAATAAACCGCCGTGTTGAAGATTCTCTCTCAACCACAAGTGCCTGCCTCATGGACTCTTCTCGAAGAGGAGGATCAGTTGACACATTGACAAGAGGTGTTAGGGGTTTTCTCCTATTCACAATTGTCGGTATTGGTGCTTCTTCACGTCTACTTGTGCCTGCTGTAAGAGCTTGATGTAGATTCACCTGAGGCTTTCTTGGGCCAGTTGCCTCTGTATTACGCTGGGGAATTGAAACAGTACTGCTTGATAACATATCTCTATGACTTTCTCCATCCTTAGCGCGCCTCTCAGTTAGTTCAATAGATAGCCTTGAATATTCGTTTAAGTTTTCGCTAGGCATTATTGTTGGTTCATGAGGGGTTGTGTTTATCACAGCCTGTTCTATAGATTCACTGGGTAATGAATCTGGTAACAGATCGTCAGACCCAATAAAAAGCTCTGTATCTGTAATTTTATCCTGTACGTTAGGCATTGGTTGCACAACTTGTTGAGCTCCCGTTATTCGGCGGTGCCTTGGATGGTCAGAGAATCTATTCGATCTCCGTAGAGGACGTGTTGGTTCAGTTATATTTTCGTTTAATGAGGTTAGCATAGGTGGCGAGGGTTGGGATGTATTATGCTGTGAATATTGATTGGGTTGAGGTTTTGTAGATTGAGAATTTTGAGATGATGATTGGACATGTTGGGTCGGCGGTGAAGATTGAATAGATTGGCCTGAAGGCGATTGAACGACTTGAGGTGTTGAGGAATGAACAGGCTGACCTAGAGACGATTGAACATGTAGAGGTGTTAATAAAAGATGCAATTGGGGCGTTGATGGACTAAAAGATTGAGCAGATGGAGATTTTTGAGGGAAACTTGGTTCAACTTGTGATTGCTGGATATCATCAAAGACAAACCCTGTATTGATCTGAAAGGCGCGGGACCTTTCAATATCAGAATGACTCAAGTCAACATTTGATGGTCCCTCTGCCAATGCGCTGGTATGAACTTTTTCATCTGGACCTTTGATTATGCTGTTATCAAAACCATGAATTTTTTCACTTTGTTCACTTATTAGACTTTTCGTGGTCGAAGAGTAGATCAAATATTCCTTCTTGGGGAGTAAATAACCTACTTTCGAAGAAAGTACCAATAGATTCACATTGTAGAAGCTAGTTGCGCTAATGGTTAGAAATCAAATTGTAGTCAAAAAGGAAGGGAAACTTACTTATAGGATTGCAGCGCGGATGATGAAGACAACTTATCGGCTTGACTAGGGTCCACAAGATTTAAACTATCTGTAGTTGGCTTCGTCAAGAAATCATCATCAGAAAGTACTTTTAGATACTTTTGTATTTTCGTGCGGGCAGGCGTCCGGTGATCCAAAAATACCTGAACTGGGTTTCCTAGTATGTCAGTCAGAGTCCTCTTGGGAGGTTTCTTGAGTGACTGAACAACTTCCAAGGGTGTTTGATTTGCTGGCTGCTGGCTGTCACTGCTTTGTTCGGAATTTTCTATAAGCCCAACGGCAAAATTCTCGCTCTCTAACCCCGTATCAAGAGCGCCGTCCTCGTTAACATCATCTGGTAAGTTGCTCTCATTATCCATTTGCATCATAACAGAATCTTCCTGTATTCCACGCTCGGGTTTTGATTGAGAAGATTTCGGTTTTTTGAACTTTTTCCTGATAATTGATTCATCCGTAAAACTTGTGGCACTTAGTTGTCTTTTTGATGCATTTTCAAGCCTGGAAGACTCGCCAACACTATAAGGAATACTTTCGGAATGCTCCCTTACAAGTTCTGATTTCTTCGGACCCGTCCTTATTATTCGATTATTGGGCTTTAATTGACGATTTCGTGATTTCTGTACTTTTTGCATCTCAAAAACTTGGTTCAAGGGACTAGCTGTAATTTTCTGATTCTTCGCACCGACGACCTCGTCGAGAGGGTTAATAATGAGCTGGCTGGGTATCAACTGGGCCTTTTCTCTAATTTCATCTTCATCTTCCCTGATATCCTCTTCAGAATGTCTGGGTAACGAGGAAGGCATTAAGTTTTGAACAGGGCCATATAAAGACTCCCGGCTTCTGTCTGGACTTTCTTGTTGTGTTGAAGGCAATATAGGCGAAACTGGTGAACCATTTATTGACGCGTGTGTTTCTTGCGCGACATGTTCAGACTCTTGAGATGAAAGAAGAATTTTGTTTTCGAGAAGTGATCTATATATATCATCACTGTCAGCGTTTGTAATGAAAGAATTATAACTGGCCATGTCCGGTACTTCTAACAGCTTCAATAAATTCTCTTCTTCAAGTCTGGGGAGCTATACAGATGAGAGAGTCCACAGGAGACGGTCGACGTCGACGCGATTTTGTTTTTAGACTATAAGTTTACTATTTCAAAAAGCCGGGTAATCGGAGTAAGCAACGCGTAAATTACAGGTTCAAATATTTCCTTTTTCGGCGATGGCGTTGGTTTTTTTTCAAAAAAAAATTGATTAAAAACTCGCCATATCAACTTTTCTTTCTTCTTATTGTTTTAATTATACGCAATGTTTGTTTACAAGCGAGACGGTCGCAAAGAAAAGGTTAGATTTGATAAGATTACAGCTCGAGTTTCTCGTCTGTGTTATGGTCTGGATTCTCAGCATGTTGATGCGGTAAAAATCACACAACGCGTTATTACAGGTGTTTATGAGGGTGTTACTACTATTGAATTGGACAATTTGGCAGCTGAAACTGCTGCCTACATGACCACCCTTCACCCTGATTATGCTATTCTTGCAGCCCGTATTGCAGTGTCAAACCTTCACAAACAGACTAAAAAAGTGTTTTCTCAAGTTGTTGATGATCTGTACACCTATGTGAATCCTCGAAACAACAAGTTGTCTCCTATGATCGCAGACAATATTTACAACATTATCCAAGAACATGCTGAAGAACTGAACTCTGCTATTGTTTATGAGCGTGATTTTAATTACAACTATTTCGGTTTTAAGACCTTGGAACGTTCATATCTGCTACGTCTTAACGGCAAAGTTGCAGAACGTCCCCAGCACTTGATCATGCGTGTTGCTGTGGGAATTCATGGTGACAATATTTCAAAGGTTATTGAGACTTACAATTACATGTCTTCAAAATACTTTATCCACGGATCTCCTACCTTATACAATGCTGGTACACCAAAACCGCAGATGTCTTCATGCTTTTTGATCAACATGAAGGACGATTCTATTGATGGTATTTATGATACCCTTAAGGTGTGTTCTCTTATTTCCAAGTCTGCTGGTGGTATTGGCATGAGCTTTCACAATATTCGTGCGACTGGCTCTTATATTGCAGGCACCAACGGAACTTCAAATGGTATTGTTCCCATGCTTCAAGTGTTTAACAATACTGCTAGATATGTGGATCAAGGTGGAAATAAGCGACCAGGTGCATTTGCCATGTACCTTGAACCTTGGCATGATGATGTGTTTGAGTTCCTTGACCTGCGCAAAAATCATGGAAAGGAAGAGATCAGAGCCAGAGATTTATTCTACGCACTGTGGATTCCTGATTTATTTATGAAGCGTGTTGAAGCAAACGGAGACTGGACATTAATGTGTCCTAACGAGTGTCCTGGGCTTGATGATGTTTGGGGTGAAAAGTTTGAGACGCTTTATAAATCCTACGAACGCGAGGGACGTGGCCGAAGAACAATTAAAGCTCAAAAGCTGTGGTATGCTATTCTGGAAGCTCAAACAGAGACTGGTAACCCTTTCATGTTGTACAAGGATGCTTGCAACAGAAAGAGCAATCAGCAAAATCTGGGTACTATCAAGTCGTCTAACTTGTGTTGCGAGATTGTTGAGTACTCTGCTCCAGATGAAGTCGCTGTTTGCAACCTCGCTTCTCTTGCTCTGCCAACTTATATTAAGAAGGATGATACTGGTTCATGGTACGACTTTAAGAAGCTTCATGAGGTTACTAAGGTTGTTGTTCGGAACCTTAACAACATTATTGACGTCAACTACTACCCTGTTAAGGAAGCTGAATATTCCAATTTTAGACATCGCCCTATTGCCATTGGTGTACAAGGTCTGGCTGATGTATTCATGTCTCTTCGCGTTCCTTTTGATTCTCCAGAAGCCAAGGAGCTGAATATTCAGATTTTTGAAACTATTTATCATGGTGCCGTTGAAGGTTCAATTGAACTTGCAAAGGAATTTGGACCCTATGAGACCTACGAAGGATCTCCTGCCTCTCAAGGTCTCTTACAATATGACCTGTGGAAGGTCTCTCCTACTGACCTATGGGATTGGGACGAGCTCAAGGCCAGCCTTAAAAAGCATGGAATGCGCAATTCTCTTCTTGTCGCACCTATGCCCACTGCATCTACTTCTCAAATTCTTGGATTCAACGAATGTTTCGAGCCTTACACTTCTAATATCTATTCTCGCCGTGTTCTTGCTGGTGAATTCCAAATTGTCAACCAGTGGCTACTTCGTGACCTTGTCGACATGGGTTTGTGGAATGATACTATGAAGAACCGTATCATTGCTGATAATGGTTCAATCCAAAATATTCCAAACATCCCTGCTGAGATTAAAGCTCTTTACAAGACTGTTTGGGAGCTCTCTCAAAAGACAATTATTGACATGGCAGCTGACCGTTCGCCCTTTATCGATCAGAGTCAAAGTTTGAACATTCACATTCAGGCTCCTACCATGGGTAAGCTTACCAGTATGCATTTCTATGGCTGGAAGAAGGGTCTTAAGACTGGAATGTACTACCTAAGAACAATGGCTGCATCCGCGCCTATTCAGTTTACGGTAGACCAAGAATCTCTCAAGACGGTTGATAGCGCAAAAGCTAAATTACTTGACCGAAAGGCCTATAAAGCACAGGTTAGTCGCATTGAAAGGTCAAACGACAATGTGTTAGAGGAGCTTTCAAGCGAGATGACATCTACTTCTATCTCAGAAGGAATCCAAGGAAAGTCTGAAATTGATATATACAATGACCAAGTTCTGGCTTGCTCTATTGCAAACCCAGAGGCTTGTGAAATGTGCTCTGGTTAAATGTGTATATTTTAATGGACTTTATATTATGCAAAGGAAAATGACCTACTTTGTGCCAACAAACACCGCTCTAACATTTTCGTAAATGTAGCTATACTGAGGTATCCTTTGAATCATTCCCATGCGCTGTTCACGCATACTTAGGACTAACTGATAAATGGGATCAATGGCAGCCGAGAGATTATTAGAGTAGGTACTTGCAGCACTGCTCTTTTTATTTGCAGATTGAAGCAGTTTAGATCTGGTGAGCATGTAATCCAAAGCCAAGTAGGTACCGGTACGACCAACGCCTGCTGAACAATGAACAATCAAAGGCATTTCCTTCACTGTGGATTTAGTTGTACTAATTTTTTTCGTAGAAGATGGGCTGGAATGAGTAGAATCGACAGAGGTAGATTGTAAAGAATTACACAGTCTCACAAGATTGAAGATATCGTCATCAATCTTGGGTCTATTAAAGTCAACCCATGTGTCGACATAAATGTGGTGTACAGTTTTCGTGATTCCAGTCTCAGGACATGTTAGTTTCAATTCGGATTTTGTGTGCGTGTATGCATCATTGTCGGATGAAGCTTGGATTCGTTCAGACGATTCACAGGAAACAATCAGTGAGTTTTTGAAATGGTCGTCTGCAGGGATTTCCAGTTCCGAGTCAACTTTACTAGGCCAGTATGGGGCACAAGCTTCTTGGCCTCTCTCGTAAATGGGTGTGAGCATCAGAACAACCATAGAACCAGTATGATAGACTTCATCAGACAACGTATAAAGCATTTGCCAAAAATGATTATACGTATCCCGAGTCGGTCCCTGAGTAGCAATATACTCCTTTGCGCCAATGCTATGATCAGATCCCAAATCAAGGGATATGAGGGATGCATTGATGTAGTCATTTGAGCCTTCCAGGGTAGTCAGACGTACTCGATTGTGATCGAATGGAACAATATTCTAGAGAATGAGTTAGAATGAAACACTTCGAGATCAAGATCAATGAAATCATACACTGTATCCGTTCCGGGAAAAGTTTTGCGAAGCTAGTCCATCTTGAATACTCCACTGAATTGAAGAAGCTGCTTCACCTACTACAGGATTTCCCACCAGAGTTTGGACTCGGATATTTTCAATCTCCTGAAGATTCTGAAATTTCGCTTTGAGCTCTAGATATGCTATTAGCCAATGTCCAGAGGTGAGGAGATCAACACTTACTGGCGTTATTCTCAGTGAGGAAAGCTGGAATTTGTTCAGACACAATTTCACTACTGCTGGATTGATATCTTAATCTCTTCTGAGACGACTTCTTGACGATTTTATTCACAAATTTGTTAAACATGGCCGGATTAATTTCATGAGAAGAAAGGGTTATAATTATAATATTTTATACTTACCAGTTCAGCAAATATCACGTGAACATATTGATGTTCTGGCCACCAAATATATTTCGCATTTCTCCTGTCACATAAACCTCCACTTGATATCAACATTTTACATTATTCGCCATGATTTCTGACGGTCAACTAAACGCTATTGCCATTTCTTTTGGTATTGCCTCAATGGCCCTTATCACAGTTTTTCATCTTATTACCAGAAACACCGAAGGACTGCGCGAGAAATAAATCGAAAATGAATTTCGACCACCTGAAATTTTCAACTCCATTGAAGGTTCGTATTGAGAATTTCAGAAGTATATCCCATTCTAATACTTGTTTTCTAGAATCTCGCTCCTATTTATTTCTCTACAGGGTATTATAATGTAACTAGCCAAATGTCAAAATAGAACGTTGGATTCATATCTATGAAATGTAATTCTTAGTTCCCGATATTGAAAGCTCTATCAGATGACAATCTCATCTGCTGTAGAGTGCAAAACGCTTCAAATTGACTGATTCTGGTCACTTAGAAGACCTAGCAAATCCAAACGTGGTGTCGGCGTAGAACTAAAGTCAATTAACATGCAACACCTTGAATAAACTCCAATATTTTTCACTGATATAGACCCGCAAGTACCATTTAAATACCATTCTAGCGAATACCAGCATTTGCTTCTGCCTCGTAATCTTCAAAGTTTCTAAGCCTAATGATGTAAAACCTTCCATTTATTTAATATTCCAATTTTCAATTTTCTTGGGATGAGTAAAATCAACCACCATGTTCCCACTTAAAAAAAACTGAATAGTCAATCAAGTTGAACAAACCTCCAAATATCATGGAATAAGGCAAAAAGGATTCTCACATTTAACCGTCACATCTTTCGTTTTATAATATAATGTGGCAGCAGAGTCTACATGAATATCTAGTCAAAAAGGTATGTTATTTGCAAATTACCAGTGGCAAAGTTTCTAACTTCATAATAGCTACTCGGAAACCATTCGTTCCATAGGTTTGTGAGATATACAAATGCAAGATTAAAGGGTGAACCGATACCTCCGCCAGATCCTCAGTATGCGAGCAGTAAGTGTTTTGTTGTTGGTGTTGTTTCTTACAAGAGCCAAGTTAACTGGGAAGCTAGGCTCCATGTCTATTAGACTTAACAAATTTCGAGTCTTTAGACGGTTATGGGTTGAGGAATTCAAGAACCAATTCAAATAATACCTGAAGATTTCCTATTCTCTGGAATATGAGAGTATTCAACATTGTATATAGTAATTTTGACCCAAAAAAATTCGAATTAACATGCATTATACGAAAAATACAATCCTCTCAACCAGAGGAACGATTACAAAAACAATAAAACCACTAACAAAAATACTAAAAAGGACTGTTCACAATACTGTTCCTAGACATGGCTTGAATTCTGCGCGCAGGAGTCGCAAATGATTCACGAGTTGGCTTTCTGAAAGTACGACGATCAACCATACCAACATCATTATCCAACGCAATGATAACATTCTTGTCAGTACCAAACTTGAAATTGTCAGCTGCAACGTTATCAGAATAACGTTTGATCAAGTATGGAGACTTGTCTCCACGGAGAAGTTGTCTCAGACTCCAGGTGATAACAAAAGGACCACTACTCGTGACAATGGTCTGCTCTCGGCTGTCGAGACCAGCATTGAAATGGGCCATTGTGAATTTAAGAGGAGAGCCAGTCTCCACTTGCATGTGTGCAAGATGTTCAGGTGAAATCTGGAGACGCTTGGGACGAGGTTTGGAGTCCTTGCCGAAACTCTTAAGGAATCCAATCTCTCCTTCGTTCTTGCCATCTTTGATTGTAGCATCAATAAGCAAGAGATAGGTCTTACAAGTAGCCAGAATCCATTTACCGTCTGAAGAAACGTCAATACCAATAATAGCATCACCCATGGCAGGTAGCTGTGTCTTCGCATTGATTCCCAGACGATCGTAGAGTCGAATTTCACCCTTGTGTGATGCAACAGCAATGTATCCCTTCTCAGTCGAAGCCAAAGCGCTAAAGTTGACTTTTGTAGCGTAGTTCTTGAGCTGAGACTCAACCAATTTGGTTCCTGAGAGACGAGGATCAATTCTGAAAAGCCCGTTATCTGAAGCTCCCAACAAGGTCTGCTCATCAGTTGTCTGTGCGTACTTGTTGGAAGGAGCAAAAGCCTTGACTTTATGTGTATCACTAACTTCCCATTCATCCACGACCTTACCATACTCAAGATCCATGTGGTAAAGCGAGTTCAAATTATCAGGATCTTGCAAAATCATCGCACGGTCTTGAGTATGCAACATAATTTTGTGAGGAATAAAAGCTTTACCTTTTGTGGTAGCAATATTGTCAATGGTAGTTTGGAACTCCAATTCATTATCGTGTGTTTGCTTGAAGACACCCAATCTATTATCACGAACAACAAACGTTCGGTCACTTTTGTGGCCGACAGCAAGCTGACTATTTTTTCCTTTACCGTCCATTTTCTTGATCTCATCATATCCTTCGTCATCATCGTAGTCTTCCTCGGCATTTCCTTGTTGCAGACCTTTGCTGTACTCCTCCTCATCCATTTCTTCGTCCTCTTCAGGCAGATCAATATCTTCGTCCTCCATATTAAAGTCTTGAAAGGACTCTGTGAGATAGTCTCGTTCATCAGCCTTAATTTTGACCCATTTCTGCTTATTGGTGCTTTCCCATAGGGCTTGCATGAAGCTTTCTTGGAACGTTTCCAACTCTTCAAAGTTTTTAAACTTTAACAACCAAGAGAACGCAGAGCTCTCAGTGAAAAAGTTGAAAATAAACGAGAGATGTTCATAGTTAAAGACAGGGTTCATCTCAGGAGACACTGAGACTCCAATGAATCGCTTGGCAGCGCTATCAACCTCTAACCAAAATTCAAAACCACCGAGATCGTAAATGAGCAAATTTGCGTCACTCAATTGTTCAACGAATACACCAGTTGCAGCGTCGAACAAATGTAGTGACACATTTGCGTCAAACACTTTAGTTCCGTCAACTTCTGGAATCTCTTCTGGCTCGGGAGCAGCAGCTGGTGTCTGTTTGACTGGAGTAACAGGAGGAACAGCTTTTTCAGAGATGGCGGCAAGCTGAGACACACGGGATTTGGGCACCGGTGTGCTTGGTTCATAAGATTTAGTAGGACGAGATTTAGTAGGGGTGGAAATCAAAGGCTCATTGGCGGTAGACTTCTTAACAGCTGGGGGTGGTGGCGAGTCGTCCTCATCGGCACTCAAGAAAGCTTCTTCGTCTTCACTTTCTTGATTCACAGGCTCATCATCAACTTCAAACTCAAAAGCTTCCAAATCAGCATTGGTAGCTTGATCGAAAGTCTTCTGGAACTTGCGCTCATATTGGCAGCGTCTAGCCGTGAGATCGAATTTGTCAAATACTACTGGTTTCGTAGATGCGTCACAAATAAACTCAAAGTGATCGCCAGGTTCTCCAGAAATATGGCGCCAAATGATAACAATTTGATCTTCCTTAGTAGTTGAGTAAGCGATATGAAGAGCTTCGTCAATCAAAAAGTTCCATTCCTCCTTGTTTTCGTCGTCTTCAAGGTCGCTTCCCTCATCATCTCCATCGGATTCCAGGCCTTCTTCGCCCTCCTCGTAGATTCTTTGAATCACCAACTGGGAATGATATGGAGTAGAAGTTTTTCGAATACTAGCAGTAGCATTGATATAACTAGAAAGGTCAGCAAGATGTTATAATCAAATCATTGAAAGTTTACTTACAGGCATTCACGGTGGCCCTGGGGAGCATTTGGAGATCTAACCAGGAATAGCTCTCCGCTGGGGATGGTTGCAAGAGCTTCCTTGTCCGTAGAAGTCAGAATTGAGCGTATAAAGTTCATTTCAACACTATTAAGACTACCTAGTAGGTATACGATATCGAAAAAGTGGTACGGAGAAGAAACAAAAAGTTTGAGAAAAAGTTAGATCAACTATTGTTTTGATTCGGCTACTAATTAGTTGCCACAGCAACTTAAAACTCCCAGCTCAAATGTCACGTGATAATTTTTAAAAAATTGAAAAGAATTTGCAAAAACCGATCTGAGCATAAAATAACCAACCATGAATTTTCAGTCTCAAGCATAGAATCAAAGCATTTAATAGAACCTGTTGGAATTTGAGTGGATATGCTAAGGAAGACATTATTTAGCTTGGTGTTACGATCAAAGCCGCAATACTGCTGTCAGCTACTCAGTTCACAATATGCTTCATCATACAGAGTACCGATTCATGACAGTCGGTCAATAGATTTACGCCGACTATACTCACAGTCCGATTCTTCTCTCTCAGAAAAGAAGTCTATCTTAGAGGAACAGAGAGAGAAAAAACCACCAAAGAAAGCTCGTAAACCGAAAAAGCCAAAGGGAAGCTGGGACCTACCTAGTATTGAAGACTTGACGATCGAGAAAAGCTCTCGCAAATCTTTTATAGAACCCGGTATCACAGAAGTCAGCGACTCATTATCAAGTAATACAACAAACTTACTACAGACAAACTCTAAGAAGGTAGTTATTGACAAAACTCCGAATATTGAGCAAGAAACTTCATACGAAGACAAACTAGATGAAAGAGCTCTGAGGATTTTAGAAAGACAACCCCATCTACGAGAGCGAATGGAGAATCTCATGCTAAACGACAGTGAGAATGGAAAAAGAGTACCAAAGCGGTGGAGGAAAAACAGTTATTTACCAGAATGGAAGCGCCAAATGTATGCGTTACGAGAAAAGTTTGGAAAGGATAATTGGCAGCCTCGGAAAAAGCTGTCTCGAGAAGCAATGGATGGTATTAGAACGCTGAAAGAGCATTCACCTGAAATGAACGCTGGAGATTTTGCACAAATGTTTCAAGTCTCCCCAGAGCAGATCCGAAGAATCTTGAAAAGTAAATGGAACCCGCAAGAAAGTGAAATGGATAAGATTGCACAGCGTTGGGAGAGAAGAGGTGAGCGCGTGAAGCAAGATATCAAGGCTCAAGCAAGACTTGAGCGGGAAGAGAAGCATCAGGAAATCCAAGAAAGGCGCAAAGAACAGGAGATTGTAAGAGCAGCCCGAGGAATCTCACACAAGAAGAAAAAAAGAACCTCAAACTTCAAAACCCCCAAACGCAACAAGAACAATGATGATGACGACGATGATGGGGTTCACGGAGTTCAAAGCATGATTTTTTAACAAGATATTTCTTTCATTGCAAGAAGTATAATTTGTTTGTACATAGCAGATCAATCAATTTCATTAAGCATACTATATTATAGTATACAGTTTTTTGAATACCCTAAACCTTACATATTATCTGGTAGTCAAGTTCTTCATTCACACAAAACACCGTTAACTGATAATAATACTATACCATGGTGTCATCAGATTTAGATTCCGAGCTATCAGACTTGTACGATTCCGAGGCAGAAGCTGCTTACAATGCAAAGCCCGAAAGATCTAGTCGACGAGGCCGCAGCACACGCAACTATACTGACGATGAAGAAGACGAAGGCGATGCATGGGGTGAGAGCAGAAGCAGACCAGCACCTACAACTAGCCGAGCTACTAGAGGAAGGGTAGTTGATTCAAGTGGATCTCAAGAGGAGGTAGAAGAACCTTACGATGAACATCTTGAAGAAGAGGAAGATGAAGAATTCTCTCCGCCACCACCACCAGTCAAGAAGTCAATTAAACTTGTTGTCTCAAATCCTAAGAAAGTGGTTCAGGCATCACCACCGA
Source organism: Geotrichum armillariae (assembly GCA_030674515.1). Lineage (NCBI taxonomy): Eukaryota > Fungi > Ascomycota > Dipodascomycetes > Dipodascales > Dipodascaceae > Geotrichum > Geotrichum armillariae. The sequence goes on along the minus strand of JAKTYJ010000120.1, from coordinate 2,033 downwards.
AAAAATCGAGAGCTAGTCGAACAGCACGATACCAAGTAGAAGAAGATGAAGACGAAGATGGGAATGATGAGGATGGTCTTATGCTTGATGACGAAGAAGAAGCGAACTTGAATGAATTTGGCGAAGAAGAAGAGGAAGAAGAGTTTGACGACGAATTCGAGGATAGCCTCAAGCCCCCTGGGATAGAATCACAAGACTATTCCCGCATGAGCACGCCAGATTTCAGTAAAATGACAGCTCGACAACGAGCTCGGTTTGATGGCGACGATGGCCCGCTTTTAGAACTCCCTGCGGAGCCCATTAAGAAGAAAATACACTTGACTGAAGAAGAGCAGCAATTGAAACGCGCTGAAATGGCGCGTCGACGCAAAAACATGTCGGTGCGAAGACTGGAAGAAGAGAAACAAGACACTCTTGATAAGCTGCTGAAAAAAAGAGCCTCAAGAAGTCGTAAGATTATTGTCGACACTAATGATGGTATTCCAGGGACTCCGGGTGCACCTGGAACGCCTAGTGCTATGATAACTGAAGACGGGAAATATAAAATTCAAAAGTCAAGGTTTGCGGTGAAACATCCTAGCTTAGTTTCATGGCAGAGTAACCGGGCAGGATTTACATTAAGTATGGAGAGTGAATGGATTGATATCCCTAAAACTGCTGTCAACAGTCACTGGTAATCATATAACGAAAGAAAGAAAAACATTTAATAAATATGAAAATATAAATTATAAGAAAGTCGTTATGCTTTATTTCTTTGCCATCTTCGGACTTGGTCTCATTTTAGGTGAGTTCATGGTTTCATCTTTTGTACTTGCACGTCGGCGCTTTGCTCCAAGCCTAGGACTCGGTCGACTTGATGAAGGGTTAACCCTGGGGGCCCCAGTATACATGGTGTTCCCCGTTACCGGTGAAATGCCCATATCTGAAGATGCAGTTGCAGTTGTAGCTGAAGTATTACCAGGACTTCCTGCCATATTGTAAGAAAAAGATTTTCCCGTATTATGAGGTACAGGTATTTGATTAGGACTCATGCGGGCTGCATTCATAGCGTTCATCATATGCTCGTTCATCATTGTCTGTTGCCCATTCGGCGCTTGAAAAGACGAGGATGGCAAATATTGTTGACCTGCCTGATTCTCCATCACTTCTTGTTTGATTCCACCTTTATTTGCCTGTGGATCTTTTTCATTATTTTGCTTGTTTGCGAGTTGTTGCTTTAGTTGCTCCTGTTGCAGTAGTAAATGTTGTTGTTGAGCTAGTTGCTGTTGCTGTTGTTGAAAAGACCGCGAGTTAACCTTGCCTAAGTTTTCAAACGTTTTCAGAGGACCTCCCGAATTGGGCAGCACAGATTGATTTATTAGCTCTCTCATGTGATGAACAGTTTCTTGGATTTGAAGAAATCGCATGACGGCGTCGGTAACTCCAAATGGACCAATTTTTGATTTAGTAACAGTTTTGTTCCCAGATTGCTGGCTTACCATAGCCAGGCAAGCAGCCCTGTCCATATACTCTTTGTAATCTTGCGTTGTCTGCTCAATGATTTCGATTTTCAGCCTTGGGTTAAACAGAACACGTAAACTGCCACTAGATGTGATAATTGTGTCGTTTCCCATTGGATATGAGAAAGAAGCTTTAGGGCAGTCTACAAGAATGCCGTTGGTAGCTGTTTGGATCGGTCTACATCCCTCTAGATGCAGCTGTATTCGTTGTACTCCAGAAATTGTGAACGTGTGGTAAAATCTTGGAAGTATCACAACAGGAATCTCAAACATTTTGCTCTCCTTTCCATTGTTGACTGCGTATTTCATGATTGCAGTTTCTGAGAAAAACTCGACAATGAGTTTACGCCAAAATTCCACCTCATTTCTTTGTTCCGAGGCAGTATTAAGGGCTTCGCAGAATTGCATAAGTCGTATAACGGATCCGTGTTGCTTGTATACAGGATTTGCCGCGTTGAAAGCCATTGCCGGATTTGCAGTGGCCACTGAGGGTTGTGAATTATTGACAGTAGTAGTAGTTTGAACATTTTGAGT
>JAKTYJ010000119.1:0-18484 GCA_030674515.1 Geotrichum armillariae | reverse complement strand
GTGGACACCAGGTTCCATGCAAACACGATCGCCGACCGTGAGTGAAGTCACGGCCGCATCAATTTCAACAATGATACCAGCAGATTCATGGCCCAAAACCATTGGCTCCTTGACGACGAATTGGCCAATGGCACCGTGAGTGTAGTAATGGACGTCAGAACCACAAATACCAGTCTTCTTGACCTGAATCTTGACATAATGGGGGTCCTTGATCTCTGGCACAGGGCGGTCCTGGAAGGAGACGTCGTTGATTTTGTTAAGAACGAATGATGGGTTCGAAGGCATTTTATATTAGTTGAGGTGTGAATAGAAAGAAGGAAGCAAGCAAGAGGAAGAAAAGGTGGATTTTATACTTTGTTGTGGGATTCTCGGCTGATTGACCATTTGATCCAAAATAAAAAATAAAAAGTCAATTCAATTTTATGCTGGGAACTTCCTTCTTTTTGGGCTGCAACCATCACAGTCACCCAGCTTTGATTTCATGAAAAATTTAACGCCAAAGTAGCAGAATCATTCTCTAACAATTGGAATTTTGAAGAGAAAGCTGAAGATTTGGTGTGAAAAAAAACGGTCTGCACCTAAATTACCCCATACTCATCCGGGGTAAAAAAAAAAGGACCTAATTAACCCGGGTGTCTCATCCGTTTCTCACGGAAAAATTGAAAAATTGAAAAGAAAACCAACCTTCTATTGAAATCGTGTTCGTGGCTATTTGATAGGGAGTTAGGGGCTTTAAGGGTTCTAGATATTGGTAGCGCGATCTTCTACGGCCTACACACATTACAGGATTCATCAAACAATCACATTAGAACTAGATCCCGAATAAACAGCAATATCATCAATATCATTAGTCTCTACCATCCAAATTTTTCTGCATAAAAGTTCACGTCTTCGCGCCCTCCTTGTCTTAGCGCTGCTACAGTGTTCCGGACCTGCCTAACTAGATAGTCAGGTCCGCACGTTGCTACCCCTACTTCTCTGCCAGCAACAGGCCCGACCATGGTCCGGCCTTCATGCTCAATGTCCGGGCGTCCGTCTTCACGAGTGATCCATACACGTGCGCTAACAGGTTGTGATCTTTTATGAGCCCCTATATCTGCCAAGTGCTGCTCAAATCCAGGTAACCAACTTGCAAAACTTCGGTGTGGGACAACCCATAGGAACTCAATCTCCAAGTCGCTGCTTTTCGCTGCTGTCAGAGGTGTGCTGGACGATGGACTACCACGGAGCGTAGACCCGTCATCACTTAGCTCTGTTTCGTACTCAAGAAGAAGCTCCTGAATTTTTCTTTGGTGACTACTCACCAATTTCTGGGCTTCATGTCCGTCGAGTGCTAGCCGGTACTCTTCGTACAATGGGTATGTAAATGCCACACCCGCACCCCCCGCAACGAGCACAATCTTTTTGCGTGAAGTGATTTCATTGAATCCAGGCATCCCTGCAGGATGTACCCCATAAGGTCCATGGAGAATAATCCACCGCTTCCGAGTGCTGTCCGCTAGAGTCTGGTTTAACAGTTTGCGTGTGAATCCGTCACGGGCCCGGATAATAATATCCATGGTGTCACTAGTTTTGGCAGACGATGCGATAGTAAATGGATGTGATTGAAACAGCCCGCACCCTATAACCGTCACAAACGCGTGCTGTCCTGTGTTCCAGGACAGCGGGCGCGCAAGGAATCCGGCGACGGGGTTGGGCCAGAAACTCTGGCGATCCCCACTCTTGGGAATGCGCAGAATGACTGTATCGCCAGCGTGAACCTCCAAATCACTTAGCACGAGTCGGTAGTCGTTGACTATGCGCAGTACACGATCATAAAACACCGACAACCCAGCGGCTACTGCAAACGGGCGTGCTGTCGGGTAATGAAAGTATATAGCGGGTAACGCAACCAACATGCCAACGAAATGAAGCACGTAGAACAACTCGTAGAATAGCTGCCTTAGATACCGAACAGACGACATGCCGATTATCAAGAACGCAGTACCAGCAGCAATGCCCATGAGTGACCATTGATGGGTGAACAAGTACCCAGGGCGGAAGTAGAACAGGAAGATGCCAGTATGCACTATGAAAGTGCCTACACACATTCGTCCGACATGGCGATGATACACGTTAAGCTGTTCGTAAGACCAACCGGTCAACCATGAGAACGGCGAGTTTTTGGCGCCTAAAATGTACATGAGCGGGACATTAGCAACACACAACAAACCTAGACGAAATGCCAGTACCAGGACGTATGAGAACCGGTAGAACAGAAACATGAAACTAACAATATGATAAAACAGGAGTGTGATCATAGTGGCGTAATCCTCCAGCCAGGAACCATCTGGTTGTCGCATTAATAGACCATCTAACCAAAGGTACATCCGGCGCACTGGCCCATGAGTATTTCTGGTAGATGGAAGTAACAATGTAGTTTCTAGATCTTCAGTGGTTTCAATAGTGTCAGATTTATCCAATACTAATTGCCTGTTCCGCCTTCTCTTGTCTACAAGCGGTGTAAAAAGTTTCTTAGCCCAGTGAATTAACGTGACAGCCAACAGAAAAGCTCCTAATGCCAGTAAGTAGTACATGAGCAAAGTTCGGCCCATGATAATCTCATCTATAATTTGTTCTCGGTTCGGAGCAAGAAACGGGTCTCTGCCAGGATAAAATGGATCATCCAAGGGCTCTGTAGGCCTGGGTCGCTCATGCTCAGATCTTGCAGCCATCATTTTAATAAATTGAGAGAAACTCTGAGGTTTGGAGAATAGCAAGAGTCCTTAATGGCGTGCGTGAGTTGATGGCGTAACAGTTATGGTTGGCCAGTTTAGGGTAATCAGATGGATTTGATAAAAAATTTGTGAGGTAAAAATTAGACTGTGAGATTTATAAGATCACCATGAATTAGACTGGTTTAGGTTTTATCTGATCTGATAAAAAAGATCAGGAAATTAACCAAAAACAGAACAGACTATTACTGGTCAATAACTTTCTCAGTAGCAAAACTGCTTCAAGAAGAAGCCTACAATTCTAAATAACCATTGTAGAAAGGTGATTCAAGAGCTGAATCTTTTAGACATGAAAAAAAAACTTGTATCCAAAGATCATAAATATTATGAAATTTATGGGAGAACAAACTTTCAACACCTTGTTTTTAAGATACTAATTATTCGCCTAAGATCCACTATTCACCATTTAAAGAGATCTTTTGATGTTTAACGCGCCATCCATTTGCTTTGAAACATTTGTAGATTTTTAAAGGCAAATGCTCAAGAATAGTTTGTATGATTGTCCAGTCGATTTAATCCAAAGCTTTTTGACTCTTTAATTTTTTGACGAACAGCTTCGGAAGATCCAGAAATAGTTTTAGCTAAAGCATTGATCTTTTGGATATTATCCTTTAGGTGTTTCCAAAATTTTTCAACGGGGTTCAAATCGGGGGAATATGAGGGCTATTTAAACACTTCAGAAACATGATTATCAAGCCATTCCCGTATAATATGTGACTAATTAAAGACGCATTGCCTTGCTCAAACACAGTAAGATCCAATTGAGCTTTTTTCAAGATTGGTTCAAGTCCTTCTTCAAGGGTTTTCACGTAACATTTAGCATTTACCTTGCGTGAAAGTGCCCTTGGCATTATCATTAATTTTGACCGCCCACATGCATATGAAAATGCTCCCCAAACCATGTAAGAGTCCTCAGCAATACTATAGTTGCGTTCACCTGTTTTGGGTTGAATAGACGTCTCATTTGAAAACACCACGTTTTTCCAATCATAAACAGTTCATCCTCTATGCACATAACACCAGTCGTAACGCATTTTAGCCCTCTCTTTTTTGAGATTACATTTGGGCGTGGGATTATGCGATCGGCTCATTTTCTTGAGAGAATCTTCGATGGAGTCTGTTGAAACATCCTCTGTTAAAAGATCTCCCAAATCCTCTCGAGTAACTGCAGGATTTCCTAAGCTTCTCTATAGATTCTCCGTTAATCTCTCGAAGATATGTCAACGTCTTTTTGTATCTCTAGGCTTTGTTTTTTCCGTCGCGATTGCTAATTGAATTTTGATTTCTTATGAATTTAAAATCCGGGCAATTCTTTCTATTATTCAAAAACGTATTTTGCCAGTTTTTCGAGGTTTCCGGGGAATATTTTTCTGAATTTTTTTCTCTTAGGCCTAGCCATTGTTAATGATTGGAGGAAAACCAAGGTTGCTTCACGAAGTTCACGTTAAGAAAATACTTTTATTGACCCAAATTATCACGCAGCTGTATATCAGTTTTCGTGAACTTGTGACTAAACTTAACCAAGCTTGTGAGAAATCTTCGTTCAACTTCACTTGAGGTTTATTTTGCGTTGTGCCCTCACCCATATTTGAGGCCTTCGAGTATGAAAAGTCTAAATTGCAGAGAAATGAGGTCTAAGAAGATTTAAATTCAAAGATATTTATAAAAGCAGATCAATTGAGTAGAATGAGTGCAAATTCCAGTAATTACTTTTACATTTAGTTTAACCACAGTGAGTCCTTATCTAAACACTGCACATTTGGTGGAGATAATGTCATACACCTTACAAAAGAAATGCTGAGAGAGCAGAAAAAAATAAGCAGTCTAATATGGTTTTCATGACTTTAGAATTGATAAATGAGATATTCAATGGTATTGTCGATAGAGCCCCGATGTATCAACAGAGAGTTTCTCGACACTGTTCTACTGTCAAAATTCCTTGAAGTTAATATAGATAATTATGCTTAAGCCTGTGTAATGATAAACTTCATCAAGCAATTCTTGAACCACAATGGGAGGAATGTAAAATAGTCTGACTAAGTTTCAAGTTTGGTGCTTAAATATTTTTTTGTCCGTAGACCAAACTGAGCACTCTTGGATAAATTTGGACAATGGAACCCCTAGTACTTACTATTTTTCCAGTATGCAGGATTGAAAGGTCAATGAAACAAAATAAGATGCCAGATAGAGATCAAAAATTCATTCCCAGGATATTATAGACAAGAAATAGTTTTTTGTTTGGAAAACTTTTTAAGCACCTGGTTCAAAGCTCAAACTACTTTATATTCTTCGGCCAACAATTACTGGATACAGCAGTTCATTTTTTAAACATATCTACTTTCAGTTTTTTTCCTTAACTTTCATTGTTTCTTGCAATACTTTAGTAAACTTTCAAACTCACTTCTACACATACTTGGGTACTCATATAACCCGTAGATTTTAATAGCATATCTTATCACAAAATTATGTGGCATCAAGATAAAACTTAACTTGAGAACTTGGTGAAAAAGTAGAAATACTAAGGGCCCGGTGGGATACGAATTAAGCGAGGCCCTGCTTAATATATTAGGGCCCGATTGGTTACAAATTCTGGGTGTAGGTTGTTGATATATGATTTGATAGAAACATAGCCCTCCGTGCTGATATCAAACACAGATGGTAGCCATTTAAATCTTGTGGAAACTCCAAATGCTTTAACTCCTCGCCCTTGATTGTATGCTCACTAAAAGAAAATTTTGGTGCAACTATTCTTTTGGCACTCCCGCAATACTGGTCTACAACCCCAACTAATTCAGTGTCTGGAATCTTGGGAATAACATTGTACTGCAAGCAGTAATGATACGGATTAACCAAATTAAGTATTTGAATCTTCATACCAGGAAGCCAGTTTTTTGGGCTAGTTGTTTCTAACGCGTTGCAGCCTTTTTGAATTGCAACTTGAGGTTTTTGGGCACCACTTTGTCTCCGTAAAATACATAATCGGCAGGTCCAAGTTTATACTTTTCACCAGTTTTTTCCACAAGTTGTCATAGTACTCTAATTCAGAAATAACAGTCAAACTCTTCAGTATCTATACCAGGCCGACCTATGTGATGTTATTCATTTGCTTTAGCAAACTTTGTTTGCAATTCCGCATCAATCTCAGGATCTTTGTATTTGATCCACCATTCTGGCATTTTACGGAGACGTGTCGAAAACTTAATAAGTAGTTTCTCGCGAATACTAAATGGAGTTTGTAAAGTATTATTTTGTATAACTGGGCCAGTTATGTATGAGAAAATAGTGACAGCCGTGGCTGTTCCGTGCTGGTATTAGATTTTTTGCATTTTGTAGTTTGTCGTTCGCAGGAAAGAAGAATTTCCAGACATCTATTTTTCTCATTTTTATAGCCATCTTTGTTTAGTTGCCCTGAGGTATTCAATGAAATATCTGAAACTAGGAATATCGCCTTATTTCAATTGTTCACCTTGCTTGTACTTTTTTTGTTGTTTCAACCTTCCATTTATTAGGTTTACATCACTTTTGGGGAAATTTCCTTATTCCATGTAAATTACAAAACTAAATAAGAGAAGAGGCCTCTTGTAATCAACCCATACCTTGAGTGTTGACACTTGACTAAGTTTTTTTGTGAGAGTTGCCAAATTTAGAAGAGATTCTTTTTAGATTTAAAAATGAGAAAACACCTTGCCAAAGAAATAAATTTACTTTTTTTACGTGGAGGGTAAGCATAAGCTCGCACATGTTTCTCTACTCATTCATTTAGTTATATCTAGAGAGTTGTAAAAATATTTGATTGTATTTTTTTCAATCAGAAACCAAAGCTATCGAAAAAATATGATCTGGAGTTGGAAAATGAGCCCTTTATCATATCAGATGCCTTCCAATTAAGTTTGCGCTCTTCCAAATATTCCCTTCGAATTATTGAAGCTTCCTGTAATGGTATTTGAAAATCAAGTTCATTTACTGGTAGTTTGGTCTCTTTTTGTTCCCATTCAGTCTGCTGGGGTGGAATATGGTTCGTTGTCACTACTTTGTAGTTGAATGGATCCACAATATGAAATACAATCATCTTACAGTGGCCTGGCTCGAGTTTGTTCATCAACTCAAATGGTAAGTTGCGAAACTGCATCATGTTTGGAAAGACAATGACTCGGTCTTCAATGGCTTTAACAGAGCCTACTTCTTGCATTAAAATAGTCCCATTTTCAATACCCCATACATTGTAGACATCGCGCTCATCCGGCATTTCTTCATAATAATCAGGTTTATCTAAAGCCACTCTGAAGTCGATTTAGGCTTGTGAATGTTTTTTGAGTTGACGGTGCATACAATATCTTCGTTGATATTTCCCGCAATGTCCCACGATCCACCTGCATAAGTTTGGTTTTTCGGGCACAATACTATGTTGGCCATTTTTGTAATTACTTTGAGCTTACTACCACAAATATCAAAGTCTACCCCTATCTGTGGATGATACTTCCCATTTTATATCAGGACGGGCAATATTGCGAACTCTGGTCCAATGTCGCCAGTTCTCGTAGTCACGCCTTCGGTCCGGCTCTTCGTAGTCATAGAATCTTTTATTTGGGTCAAGCCTGACCCGCTGAGGAGAAGCATATCAAGAAAGTGCACCATTGATGGCAGGAGTTGCACAGGAGAAAATATCCGCAATAGGCTTGTATAGATCTTGATGACATTCTGGGTAGATATTGTTGATATACGACATTACGGTGACATGGCCTTCGTTGGTGTACTCAAACACAGATAGTAGCCATTGAGCTTCATTGGAAAGTCCTATTTGTATATCAATGCCTTTGATCGCGTACGTATCAAAATTAAATTCTCGTGGTTTTATCTGTTTAGTACCGCAATACTTATCAGCAACACCCACAGACTCTGTTATTAGAATCAATGGGCTAAATCAGTACCGAAAACAATAAATATAAGGGTCAACTAGATTGAGAATTTGTCTATGAGACCCAGGTTGCCAATCTTTCAAATAATTTGAACGTTTTTCTAGGGAAACGGCAACTTTCTGGAACTGCTGCTTGAGCTCATCAGGCGCTACATTGTCTCCATAAAACACATAATCAGCAGGTCCAAGTTGATACATCTTGCCAGTACTTTTCCTCACGTTGTCATAGTATTCCAATTCAGCGATAACGTAGTTAAAAAATATCTTTAGCATAACCAATGTAAATGCGAGTTCGCCATTGCGCGACAATCTCAAGATTCTGGTAATTGCTTCACCATTCTGGCAATTGTCGAATAGCATTCAAAAGTTGAACTATCAGTTTTCCCTTTTTACAGTGTGGAACCTGGCGCACATTTTTGTTTATAAACGGGTGAGGGAATAGGCTAAGCCTTGTCTGAGCTCTTGATTTCGGCTTTCAAAAGCCCAAGTCAGAGATTCAACTTTAGACATTGTTTTACTAGTATCCACTAAATTACCAAGTTTTGTGGGGACACTTGGGAGCTTCATAATTATTTATTCTACTTTATATCTCTGAGTATTAACTGAATGCTAACCTTGCTCTGTTTCAAGATTAATTTTCTAATAGTCCTGAAAACAATTCTAAAACTATCAATTTTAATGTTTCACTTAACGTTCTTTCACTCATTCTAAGACTCACTGGAGTATTTTGGGCCAAATTCCGACAGCAGGTCAGCTCTCATGGGCTAATATGCAATGTAAAGTAGCTAGTTTGCCACCTTAATTTCAGATTCAAAAGTCACGTGTGTGTATAGGGTTGAAGCTGGACATGGTTGACTAAGACTCTAAATCTGGGGTGATAGACGAACGCCTGTTGTAATCAGAGTATTTGAGTGAGCAGACTAAAAATAATGTTGAAATAGGACAGGAAACTAAATATGACTAAGTTAAAAGGATTGCCAACAAAATGAGTTGGAGCAGGGTTACAAAGTCGCTCTCAACCTTGTCTAGGCAAACTTGGAGGCATTCTATGTCTACTTTTATATTAACAATAATTGAATAATTTTATAAAGAGTTGGTTAATCTGTAAAAATTCCAAGGTCTCTCTAGCTCTCTAGAGTGTGTCTCCCCGGCGGAGAAAACCCCGGTCCTTCATATATAACCGGGCGTCTGCAAATGTTCCCTTCATCAGCTATTTTCCAAAGTTCGGTTTGCTCGTTCACAAACTACTTATCTCAAGTCTTCCTTGCATCCTGAAATAATATGCTCTCAGCCTCATTAAGCACTGGATTAACCAACTTGGCAGGGAGCTGCCTGGAAAAGCGGGTCGGTGCCGTCTCTATCATTTGTCGCCAGAAATCTGCCTGTTGCAGAACCTGATCGGTTGTTACCACCTTGAAATTAAAGAGATCCACAATGTAAAACATGAACATGTTAAAAAACTCTGGCTTACTATTGTCTAGCAGCTTTAATGGCGTGATGTAGTGTTGCTTCATGTTTAGAAATGCAATGACGCGGTCTTCAAGAACCTCAACAGACCCCACATCTCGCAACATTCTCTGTCCAAGCTTGAGTATCCAGATCATTGTGACATGCTCCAAATAAATTGTCTTGCCTGGGATCTCTGGTTTACTTAAAGCCACTCGGAAATCAATTTTAGAGTCTTGAATGTTTTGTTTGAGTCATAGCAATAAATGACAGTGCACAGAATATCCTCGTTAATATTTCCTGTAATATTCTACCATCTCTTCTGGTACTTTGTATTTTCTGGGATCAGCTCATTATGTAGGTCATCTTTGTAATAAACTTGAGTTCAAGGCCTCAAATGTTAAAGTCTACATTATCAGTTGGCAGACCCGTTCATACCATGTCAAGACAGTTGACGATTATGTGAATTAAAGAATCTTTAAATTCTTGGCTCTCTGAATCTGACATCAATGCCTTGTTGCAATCTCATCCGTTGAGAAGAGGCATATTCTGACAGAGCACCGTTAATGGCCGAAATAGCACTAGCAAATATATTAGCAATCAGCTGGTACAAATCTCGATGCCGTACTGAGTGGAGATTGTTGATATATGATTTGATGGTAACATGAATCTCCTCAATAACGTCAAACACAGATGTGAGCAACTGGAACATATTGGAAACTCCAAATGGCTCAACTTTATCTTTAATTATGTGCCGACCGAGATCAAATGCTGGTGCAATTGTTTTTTGACTTCACTACGATACCTTTTAGCAAGACTCACAGACTCTGTGCTCAAAAGCATGGGGTAAATCCGTATTGAAGGCAATAAAGATATGGGCCAATCTGATGGCAGGACCATTAGAACCAAGTTGCCAATAATTTAAGCCATTTTCAAACCTTTTCCAAGGAAAACGCAGCCTTCTTGAACCGCTGTTTGAGATTCTCAAACATCGGCTTGTCTCCATAAAACACACAGTGATTAGGTCCGACCAGGTACTTTTCTCCAGTTTTTTTCCGTAATTCGGCATAATACTCTAATTCATCAATAACTTAATCAAAAGCAACGCCATCGAAATGACTTTGGCAATTTGAGTCCCAGAATGAAATCATAGCAGGGGTCATTGTAGTGGCTCCATCATTCTGGCGGTTCTCTGAGGATACTTCAAAGCAGAAAAAGCGCGTCTAAATATAAAAATTTGTGGAGCTAGTAGACTTATTTTATACTTGAAAGGGATGAGAAAATGACGAAGCTATACTCTGGAGCTCAGCAATGCTTCTGTGAATTGGGTGACAGACATCTTTGAAGTCTCAGTCAGACTCATAGTTTACAGTCCTAACCTCGATACAAGCTACTAGAACTTTGGCTATTTGGCGAATTTGCTAGGCTTTGACTTTATGTGAGCCTGGTAAGAGGTTGACGAGATATTGCTGAATATACCTGCTATTACTGCTGGTAGAATTGTTGTATCTTGTATTGTTCCCTGCCGTATTCGTGACGTTTGTCAAAGGAATTCAAACGCGATCCACTTCACTAGAAGTTAGGCTTTAAAGACCTGCCTTTGAGTTTACAGAACTGGTTAAAAGTCTCTCAGAAAGTCGGTCTAAAAATACCCCCTTTATTTTATCAGTTATTTCCAAGTATTCTATTTTTTCATGAGATCATCTCGGTCCTGCTTTGCCTTGTCCAGGAGCAAGGGCCCCATCACATTCTTAAAGATTAAATCAAGCACTTCAACAGATGCATAGAGATCTTGCTTGGTGTATTATACTTCCTAGGCCGATCATTATAACCAATAAGAGCCTTTGGGACAAATTGTATCACAAACGTTCACTCTCAAGCAAAATGACATTCAATTTTTGAAAAATGATTTTCTATTAAATATTTTGATGCAAATATTTTTGTACTAAATATTAAGCGCTCTCATTATATTTTGGTTGTGGCTAAATTGTAAATTACATGACTTATATCTGTCAAAAAAAAAATAGTATTCATTCAAAACATCTGGTGTGTGAAAAAGCTCCCTTCAATTCCTCCCTTCTTTTCTTATTTTCCTTACGCTCAGCTATCAAATCAAGCCGAGCTTTCTTGGCTTCCTCCAGTGGTATGGGCCATTTCAAGTTTTGCATTATGGCATTAAGCAACTCAATGGGTAAGCGCGTAGAAAGCATGCTCGGTGTCTTTTCAATCGCTTCTCTCCACCACTCAAACTGTTGAGGCGGAACCTGATTAGTAGTTATCACCTTGTCATTATATGGGTCCACAATGTAAAACATAAGCAGTTTGCAATGTCCTGCTTTATTTTTGTCAATCAACTGGAATTGCATAGCACGGTGCTGTATCATGTTGGGAAACACAATGATTCTGTCTTGAATTGCTTCAATAGAACCTACCTCTTCCACCAACCTAACTCCGTTTACAAGGTGCCACTCACTAAAGACTTCGAGCATGATGGGTGCCTCGGGTTCTTCTAAAGCCGCTCTAAATCTGAGTTCAGGATTTTGAATGTTTTCCATGCTGTAGTAATAAATGACGGTGCACACAATATCTTCGTTAATATTTCCAGCGACGTCCCATGGTGTACCTCCATAAATCGAATTCTCTGGACATAGTTCAATGTTGGCCATTTTTGTAATCACTTTCAGCTTACGATCGCAAATGTTAAAGTCTACCTGATTAGTTGGCACTCCTTCCCATTTTATATAGGGCTGCACAACACGAAATGCGTTCTTTAATCCAAGGTTTTTCAAAAGGTTTTTGGGCTCTGTATGTTTTAAGGCACGCTCTGGGGTTTCGCATTCATTAGATTTCTTTTTTGGAGCAAGTCTAAGACGCTGAGGAGAAGCGCAATGCGATAGCGTACCATTTATGGCTGGTATTGCACAAGCAAAAATATCTGCAATTGGCTGGTACAAGTCTTTATGCCATTCTGGATGCAGGTTGTTGATATAAGACTCAATGGTAACTTTGCCATTTTTGTTCACGTCAAATACAGATGGCAGCCATTGATATTTTCGAGAAACTCCAAACTCCTCAACATTACTTTTGATTGTGTGCGTATAAAGTTTAAATTCAGGTGCGACTGATCGTTTGAATTCACCGCGATACTGGTCCGAAACACCCACAGAGCTTGTTTCTGGAATCAAGTGGGTAACTTGATATCGATAGCAATATAGACTTGGATCTATCAAATGAATAATTTCACCATCAATGTCCCTGCTAAAGAGTGGGGCATTTTCCAAACACGCCGCAGCATCTCTGAACCGCAGTTTGACATCTTTCGGAACAGTATTGTCTCCGTAAAACACATAATCGTTAGGTCCAATTTGATAATTTCCTTCAGTTCTCTGCAACTCTTTGTCATAATACTCCAGTTCAGCTATAACATAGTCAAATAATTTTGGGTAATTAAGGAAAACTTCATCGGTTTCATTGGTATAATATGAATGAGTGATAGTTTCAGTGAGAGTAAACTTCTGGCGCCATTGCTCAACTATCTTAGGGTTCTTGTACTTGTTCCACCATTCTGGCGTTTTTCGAATAGTGTTTGAAAGTTTTATAATACTGTTTTCCTCTGTAGTTCGTATTATCTGAAGCGTTTTCCTGGATGGATCATGCTCTAGAAATGAATGGGAAAATGGTGTTTCCAAAACATTGAGTTCCTTAATCTGCTTGAGCCAGAGCGAAAACACTACATCAGACTTATCAAGTACCATTTTGCTTTGATCAGGTTGTTAACAAGTTTAAGACATGGAGAAGACTTTTTTCTGGAAGGTTGAACAAATATGGGGGTATGTGTATGAGAAACCTAAATTATTGAACATGCTTATTTTGCCTCTGGGGAAACCTAAAGGTATTGTGTGATGGCCTGAACCCCAGAATCCGATAATGAAACAGGCATGAGTTAAATGGGAGTCTTGTAGACCAGCTGTCATTACCTGACTGGACGATATTTTTTATTTTGATTTTTCCGAGTGGTTGATTTCTATGACCTATAGGCTTTCCAGTTGCTAAAGTAAACGCAAATGACACTCAATTCTTGCTAAAAGTTAAGCTTAATAAAACATGATACATTGCGGTTTTACGTTTGAGGCTTTTTTAATTAAAGAAATTTTATACATGGTCAAAGCATATAGCATGATTTATGATTTGACCAAACAACATGAAATTAACAATTTTGGTCTCGTATCATATAGCTACTCAATTAAATATTATCTTATATTAAATAAGTCCAAGCTGTAAACTCAAACACTTTTTTTATATATCCTGAAAGCTGAAAATGGGCCAACGGCTTCAGAGATTTTGATCTTGTCATTCATTTGTTCTATTAATTCATCTCGATTCAGTTTTGCTTCATCTAACGATAATGGGCAGTCAAAATTCTCAATCACAACATCAACCAACTCCACAGGTAACTTTTTATTGAGCATAGCCGCTTCTCGCCACCAATCAAGCTGTTGAAGAGGAACTTAGTCGGTTGTTACAACCCAGTCGTTATAAGGATCCACAATGTAAAACACCAACATCTTGCAATGGCTTGTCTTGGTTTTGTCTTTTAAATAAAATGATGATTTTCGATGTTGCATCATGTTGGGAAACACAATGATTTGGGTTTCAATAGTTTTTATAGAGCAACATCTTGTCTCAAGGTGGTTCCATTAGGCATTCCCCACATTTCCAAGAAATTGTCATTTCTCATATCCGAATTAGCTATAGCTACCCTGAAATTGACTTCTGACCTTTTTTATATTTTTGCAGTCATAATAGTAGATGACGGTAGTCACAATATCTTCATTAAAGTTCCCGGCAAGATGCCACGATTCGCCCAGGTAATTTTGATTTTCTGGAGTCAGAATAACGTTGGCCATCTTTGTGATTACTTTGAGCTTTCGACCACGAATGTTAAAGTTTACCCGATCAGTTGGCATGCCTTCCCATTTTATCTGGGGACGCGTGGGGCTAATACCAGCCCAGGAAGGATATGAGTGTTTGGGATAAAAATTTGGTTGCTCCTTGGAATGACTTGTGTTTAGTCTGACTCTCTAAGAAGAAGCAGATTCAGACAATGCCCCGTTGATGGCCGGAATAGCACAAAAGAATATTAGCAATTGGCTAGTACATATCGCGGTGCCATTCTGGATGGAGATTGTTAATGTAAGACTTGATGTTAACTTTACCTTCCTTGCTTATTTCAAACACAGATGCCAGTAGTTGAAATTTCCGGGAAACTCCATAGTCCTCGACAGCGCATTTGATTCTATAAGATTTGAAATTGAACCTTGGTGCAACTGAACGTTTTGCTCTACCTGTATAATGGCTTGCAACCCCAACGGACTCATTGCCTGGAATCATGGGAGTGACCAAGTATTAAAAACAATAAAGCATGAGATCAATCAGATTATAGGTCTGACTACAGACCCAGTCTTTAAATATTGAAGCTTCATCTAAAGATGCGGCAGCTTGTCTGAACCGCAGCTTGACATCTTTTGGTACCGTATTGTCTCCATAAAACACATAATCAACAGGTCCCATTTGATACAATCCTCCAGTTTTCTCTCGTACTATTTCATAGTACTGCAGTTCGGCAGTAACATATTCAAAGATCCTAGAGTATTTGTTGTCATGCGATTCGTCAAAACTGTGTCCGTTATAACATTGGTCCAAGTCTTGAGTTTCCAAAAAGTTATGCTCAGGTAAGGCTTGACGCCATTTTACAGCAATCTTGGGGTCTTTGTACGCGTTCTACCATTCTGGTGTTTTTTCGAATAGCTTTCAAAACTTTGATGATTATATTTTCTTCGGGACAGCATGGAATCTGATAACTTTTACCAGATGGTACGTTGTTTAGAAATATATGGCAGAATGAAGAGTCTCCATCTTTGATTGTAAAGTATTTTATCCGCTTATTCCAGTGTAAGCGAATCTCATCATAAGCAGGCCTATCAAATATCATTTCATCAGTGAAGAGAATTTAAGAAATAAAAGATTTCTGAATGAAGAAAACAGTTTTTAAAGCTCGTTATTAGGTTTTGATAATTTCAAAAAGTGAAACTTATATCGTGTCATATGAACTTGCCCATTTGGAGAAACTTATCATGCTGTGAGTATTTTACCATTTGAAATTGTCTCATAGTTTTCGTAAGTATTTTTTACTGAGATCTTAGATCTTTGCCGATGAACTTTGGTATTGACTAATTTCTACCTTTTCTACGTCACTTACAAGACATTTTCATGCCTTTTTAATGGGATTAGCTAAATAATTGAATAATTGGATTGTTATGCTCTTCAACCCCATTTACTATCTAGAGTAAGTTTAGTACAATTTTGGAGCAATACTTAAGTCATAGAAGTTTGCCAACTTATTCTCAAAACCTTTTTTTGTTGAATTGCCTAGAGCCTATTTCAGCAGCATCCAAGAACTCTGAGCTTTCTCTGACATTATTCAAGAAATATGATTGATCAAAATTAATTACCCTAACCTATTCCTTAGAGAAACTGGTTTTCTCAAAGCTCTGAACCAATCATGTAAAGCTTGTATAATCGCACCTTTAAGCGAAGAGATAGGCTTTAGCTGGCATTATCATGATCTCCTGCATTTTGAGGAATCTGCTCATGTTCTCCTGATTTTGAGAAATTGCAGCTGATAGTGAAAGAAGTGCTTGAGCTGCAGCTTTGATGTGTGGCTCAGAAGCAGGGAGAACGATTTTTTTTGACGAATATGCAGGGCGTTTGCGAGCGTGTAGGAAAGCTGCAAAAAAGTATGTGGAGCCGGAGGAGTCAGATCAGGCAAAGCGGTGTCAATCGAGCTCAATGAGCGTCTATGCAATACAGAAGGGCACTTGGAAATCGTACGTGATAATTAATGGTGCTTGAGGAGTGGCAATATTCAAGCGATCTCAAGGTATCCAAAGTTTTATTATACCCAGATTCATGATATCATTGCAGGCTTGACCAATGCTTAAGGTAAAGAGGAGCATCCGTGGAGATGTATTTCAAGACAGTCAGGAGCTATTGGAAACCATGAGCTGCTGAAAACCAGGAGCTACTGGGCACAAACTTGACTCACTTGTGGCAACATTCAGAGGCTGATATCGAACTTGAGGTATTCGTAATGCTTCAAAGTCTTGTGTCTCTGAATATCAAGTTCCGAAATCAGAGGTTGGATTTTATTTTGACTATAATTTAATGAATGCCGAGGCTATCGGGGACTTGCGGGTGTGGCCTGTGTTGTCTGTTTGTGAAGTATAAAAGCCTGATATCTGATATAAGTAAATGTTATGTTATCAACACGTTGAGCAATGAGCACTCGACATGCTAGATACTTGGACCTCCTGACACTAGAAAAAATTGATATAAAAGTATATAAATTCACGTTTTCTGCATGTACCATTTTTTCAGAATCAATAATACGTGATTATTCCGTGTCTAAATATCGCGTAGTAAATGAAAATCAGTCTGTGTTAGAATCTGGAGATGTAGAAGGTTACACATAAGTTACATTGTCTCTGGGCATGGACTAGACTAAATCTCTAAACAACCAAGCTCATTATTGAGACTCTTGACTCTTGAAATTCCTTTAAGATTCGTTTTGAGAATTTCGTGAATATATTAGATCTTGTCTATAACTTACCAGCACCCAGCACCCAACAGCAAAAAAAATGACCTGCTTACCAAGTCACCTTGTTATCAAGTAGTAGCACAGAAAAAATGAGAAAATTCCAAGAAAATAGTTACAGTAGTCAAATATTTTAGTTAATATTTTTTAATAAAAAACCCAAGCCCAAATCATCTATAGCACTGACATAATCCATACTAAGATCTATACGTAGTATTGAAAGACCTTGGTGATAGTTATAGATAGGTGGCTAACGATAAACCATCACCAAATGCAAACAAATATTCAACAAACCTCCTTCTTCCTTCATGAATCCTGACTTGTACAATAAAAACAAACAAACGGTCAACTGCGACTGCGAGTCTGCGACTGGGAGAGAACAATAAAAACAAAGCGAACCAAAACAAACATGTTTGGTAATAAACCGCAAGCGTATAAAGAAAGTTAAGCGATTCGCTTGTGCTTGAACAAAAGATTTTCTATCAGACCTTCTTTACACAAAGAGATTAAGATCATTTGAGATCTAGCAGCTGCCAGCTTATCCAAGGCACCAAGTAGATCTAATAAATAATACCTGTTTTTTATTTTCAGTATAAACCATTTTACCACTATCGTTAATAGTATTCATATCTCATAACAGTCGTTAAAATCCTCAAGCCCATTGTTTTGTCAACAAACAACACACTTTTCTTCCTGTGGTTGCTTTTGTTTTCGTAAGAGAGGCAAGGATTTCGATGACTTGAAAGCTCTCGACACTTTTCTGTGGAGTATCTGTGCATGTGATATCTTGTGTAAAAGCGTTGGATCTTTTGATAGAAACTTCATATCGGGCATTTGTGCCTCTAGTTGTTTTTGACTGTTGTCAACCGATAAATACCGGGACTGGCGGGCTTCTGACGGTAGAATAGAAGATGCTGGAGTCGTGTTTAATGTCTGTATAGAAACACTAGACACATTAGAATTCTGTTTCTTGTGTTGTTTGGTGGTGGATTCATCAATCGACTTTTGGAACGAATGTCCTTTTAGTGAGACGCTATCAAAGGCGGAATCTCGACGCCTGATTTGCCGGACCAGATCTGAAAACAGTTCGTCAATGTTGGTTCTATACTTGGCGGAGGTTTCGTAGTATGGAGTCCTGCCCCAAGAGTTGGCAATCCGAACACCAAGGTCTGCCGATACTTCACGAAGAGACTCGAGGTCGGTTTTGTTGGCGACCAGCACCATGGGTACATTTGGATTGTCTTTGATTCGAATCACCTGTTGACGGAGTTCCAGTAGTTCCTTGAGTGAGGATTCGTTGGTAACCGAGTAGACCAGGACGAATCCTTGGCCGTTTTTAATGTACAGCTCTCGCATGGCTGTGAACTGCTCGATACCTGCAGTGTCAAGGATCTCAAGGGTACAAGGTCGAGAGTCAATGTCGCATGTTTTGCGGTAAGAGTCTTCAATAGTAGGATCATAAGACTCGATAAAGACGGATTCAATGAATTGGACTAGAATGTTAGACACCCCAAAGAAAAATCTGTAGATGAGAGCTTACCTGTGATGGCAGATTTGCCTACGCCGCCAGCGCCTAGAACAACGATTTTATAGTCTCTCATTGATGAAGAAGATAGGAAAAAAAGGATGGCTGGTAAGAGAAATTTTCCTGAAAAAAAAAAAAAAACAGGAAAACAAAAGACAAAAAAAACAAAA
>JAKTYJ010000118.1:0-18637 GCA_030674515.1 Geotrichum armillariae | reverse complement strand
AAGAACTTAGCAGCGTAAGGAGGGAGACGGCGACGGAACCACAGAAGGGACATGACACCACCGATACCAATGTCCTCTTTGAAGACCTCGGTAATGGGAATACCAGCATACAGAAGCTCCTGTCCACGATCATCGGAGATAGTGGAGATGAAAGCAGCAGGCTTTCTGATAAGACCAAGCTCCTGGGCCCAAGAGTAGTCAATGGGGATCTTGGGAACCTCAGGTTCGGCCTCGGGAATGATGACCTTCTTCTTGACACATGTCTCGTAGACAGCGGCAAGGGTCTCGGGGAAGTCCTCGAAAGTCTCGGGAACGAAGAAACCAGCAGCCTTCATGGCAGCGTTCTTGGAACGAGCAGTCTCAAGATCAGAGTTAGCCATAGAACCGGCATGTCCGAATTGGACCTCGGTCTTGAACATGGAAGCACAAGTACCAATAGCCCAAGCAACAATAGGCTTCTTGATGATACCGTTCTTGACGGCATCAATCACGCGGTATTCCTCAACACCACCGACTTCTCCCAAAAGGACAATAATTTTACAGTTGGGGTCAGCCTCATAACGGAGAATGTGGTCGATAAAAGTGGTACCGGGGTATCTGTCTCCACCGATAGCAACACCTTCGTAAACACCGTTGGTGGTGTTGGCAATAATGTTGTTCAACTCGTTGGACATACCACCAGACTTGGAAACGTAGGCAACGGAACCAGGACGGTAAAGCTTGGAAGCAACAATGTTGTCCATCATACCACCAGTGTTACCGATCTTGAAGCAACCAGGCTTGATTCCACCAACAGTGGCAGGTCCAATGATGGTGACACCCTTCTTCTGGGCCTTGTAAAGAATCTCACGAGCACGGCGCTCGGGGACACCCTCAGCAATGATGGCAATAGTCTTGATCTGGGGGTACTGCAAAAGCTCCAAAGTAGAGGAGTATACAGAACGAGAAGAAGCAAAGTTGACAACAACATCAACATCAGCGTGCTTAGAGATGGCCTTCTCAACCTCCTGGTAGACAGGCAAAAGAGTCTCCTTAGTACCCCAGTACATTTTGGTGACGAATTGACCGCCAAAGGGGTAGATTACGCCGGCAACAGAAGGGTTCTCTCTCTTGCAAATGAAATCAAAATCAAGCATACCCTGGCAGGCACGGGGTTGAAGACCGTACACAAAGGCACGAGTCTTGTTGTTGAAGAGCTCATAGGGGAGTTGGAAGGTTTCGGACATGATGAATTAGGTTGGTGAAAAAGTAAAAGAGAAGAAAACAAAAGGGCGGTAGACGATATATTTATTGTATTTTTTCACAAGTGGTACTCGATCCCTAAATTCGCCGGAAAATTGTTGTTTCCCAACGCTAACAAACTTGAAGAGGGGTGTGGATTTTTACGTGGCATGAAAAGAGTATGAAATATACTGTGATAAGTGAAGATCGTGGTCTGATGAGGGGTGTGTGGATAACGTTCTCCCAACACAACAGAGCGTTTGTGTCACAAAGTAGTTGTCGTGGCTGTGGGATTATTACCATCACACAAGTTTTGTAATAATATGATTCCTCACACCGTTTTCTCACCAAAAGGCCATTTAAACGATATTCATGCTGTCATGTGATATCTAGAGAAAACTTGTGATACTTGACTTATTTAGGAGTTCAATTTCTCAGAAAAAGGTCTCGCTAAATAAGTCAAGTAATCTTTCGATATAATAACGAGGGTTTGATATATTGAAGAAATATGGGAGATGGAGCAGACATGTTGGTGAAAAGGACGAAAGTATATATCAATTGACCTTTACTGTGAACATAAAATGAGACTGAGTTCTATTGAACTTCATGCTTTGTGAGTCTTTAGTACTAGGTGATGCCTGCTCAAGCCCTGTTTGGAGCACCTTTAAGCCGTAGGCTTGTTTCACGTAACTCATTGACTCTTGAGCATAACTCAAACCGCATCAAATTATGACCAGGCAGTCTCTTCCAGAGATTCTCAGTAACTCTAGCGCAAAGATTAAGTTGAGAGCAGCTTCTTCATATGCCAGTATAAAGTCCAGCTTTATGGGCCCTCAGGGCATTTGAATTGTACCCATTGGCTTGTAGAGACCACCACGAGACATGGAATAACGCTATTATTCAGAAGAAACAGGCCTCAAGCCAATCTACGAGTTCTCATACCTTCGGCATGATGATTCAAACCATTCTTTCTGGTGACTTCTCTCTATAGTAATGAAATGCCTTATCCCAGTGTATCACTGACTTTGTTCGAATTATCCAGCATTCTTTGACTAGCGAAACGATGAAGAGGGCATGAAAAGTAAATCAAATGATATTTAAAGGAGCAACGCACTTAGGCTATTTGGGGTCCAGTGGGATAATTGGTGTCGATACCAGATACAAGATAATTATTTTAACGTTTGATGGCAAATCAGTGTTAGAACGCTTGAGGCTGTGTCTTCAGGAGAGTATATCCCGAATCTCCATGCTAATAGAATAATTTACGCGTTTCATAACTCAGTTTTTATTTCAGAGCAATATTAAATTGGAGAGCGTTTGATTAAATTGTAGAAATTAGAGTCGATTGACTTCGGTTAGTTGGGCTGTAAGTTAGCCATAGTATATCATACTGACTTGAGTCCAGAAAAGAAGAGGGTCAGTTGATGTTGAGTGGGGTTGAGAGAAGCAGCAGTTTCAGCATAGAGCGCTTTAATTGTCGAGATTGAGAAGAGTAAAGAGTTAGGGCTGCTCAGCGAGTTCAGCGGGGAGGTTAGGGGGTGGTTGCTGGTAATTTGTGGTAAACCACCATAATGCATGAGCCGGCAAAAACCGGAACGGGAAAAATGTAGGCCAGTTGACTTGTATTTACTATATTCAAGTTTCAAGTAGAATGGGTCTGTACATATGGGTTAATCACAGATCCCTCATTGGAGTCTCAGTCAGTGAGCCATAGGTACTGAGGTATAACACGTTTTTTACGTGATAGTGCGACGATTAAATTATGTTCTATGTGATTATACGAAAGCACTGGTTTACTAGTGTACGACGAACTTTTGTTCTTTCATTTATATTTTAACTCAATACTTAAATTATTTCAACTTCACTTTCTAGTTCCTACTTCAATAATTAATAATCCGCACAGTATCCCTCATCTTCTGCTTACATATAATTACCTCTCTTATTGTTGTGATGGCGTTCCGCTCTGAATCTTACCAATCCTACTGCCAACTTCCTTACTAGTATCACTCCTCCTTCCCCCATTTGTTCACGCAATTTCTTGAAACTTTCTTCCAACTTTTTTTTGTAACAAACCACCTTGTGATAGGACTAGGGGGTAGAACCAATCTCCCAGAAACTCATACTTCTTCATCTTTTCGTTTTACTTCTCCGTTAGTCCCTTCTGGACCTCATTGCAACAAATGGGAGCTCCAATTGCTTGGACAGTTATATCATAATGGCGTACTTCTCCGGCATTATTTGTGGAAAAGTATGTGCGCATATGACCTTCTTCTCCTGTTCCTCCTCCGACTATTGATTCTGTTTGGACTGTCACTGGCGCTGACCTTAGAGATCTAACAATCCTAACACTAATCGAATTATGTTGCCTGTGTCCAGCTCCATCTAGACTTTCAATGCAGCATCAGTCTTCGTGGTTAAGATAGATTGTTTTGTTTCAAGCCTGACAAATTTGGTTATTATTTGGATAATGGAGTAAGAAACGTTTGCATAACATAGTACTGACATCCTCCTTCTTAAGTTTTAGTTCTTTTTGGGTTGGTAAAACTCGGATACAATTGCTTCCTAATGGTGATGCTGCTTCAGCTGGGTAAGTCTTTTTTTCGCGATTCAACGTTTCATTAAGCTTTTTGAGACGCTCTTGTAAAATTCGACGAGCAGTTTGTCTACCCGTTAGGGGACTGGCTTCGCTTGGTGATACTTTGGACCTGATCCGAAGGGTTTCTTCCGGCAAGTGAGAACGAACCAAGATGGTGTCATCAGACTTAATTAACAGCGTATTTTCGGTTTCCATTGTCACCAGTAGTGCGCTTTCTGATATCAGCTTTTCCAAAACCTGTTAGGCTGCTTGTATCGCTGCTGGTTAAATAGCTGACGCCAACTCTTCAAAGCTAGAAATGCTCATACCTCTTTTTCTCAGGGGACTCGCCATAATTTCTGCGTCATATTTTCCTTCTCAATGGTCGTGTCTGAGTTCACATACTGCTTTCAACAGTATTGCATCAATTCGTCAAAATTGGACTTCAAGTGCTTCTGGATTGAGAGACCTTTGAAGGCGTCGAAGTAGGAATTGCACGCTCCCCCAAGTAACAATAGACCATGTTGTAAAGGTAGCTCGCCTATTCTGACTATTACTTCATTCATGAAATAATTTAAGTATTGAGTTAAACATAAATACAAAAACAAAAATTCATGTGAGTTATCTTATCTTCCAAGAACGATGAATGAAAGGAATTTCCAAAAAACACTAAATTTTTTGTTATTGATTGGAAGAGAAGAAGAAGTATTTTTTCTAGTAAAATAATAATAATAATAATAATGTATCTCACCTTACAAAAGTTTCTGGGCTAAGTTTCTGGCATAATACCATCATAATTTACATATGGTTATATAATAGTAATGATAGTGCCATATTAATCCTCCCCTTTATCACATGTAACTTTCTAATCTATCGTGAGTATTTCAAGCTCTTTACTTCATTAACAGCAATAGAGGTGAATATATGGAAGTAGAAAGTGAAGTCGAAATAATTTAAGTATTGAGTTAAACACAATTAAAAGTACGAAATCTTACTATTGCTTCTTTTCAGTTGATATATTTGCTTTCTTTTGACGATTTGCAATAATTAAACTAAACCTCCTTGACTTACCATTTCTTGGTCTATTTTCCGTTCGAGTACGAATAAGCCCCTAGCCATTTGTCTAACTATCTGTAAATGTAGTTCTTAACAAATACAAAGGCAATCCAGCACTATTTTTAAGTTGTCTGAATAAGAACTGTGGAACGTAGAACTCAAAAACGGGAAACTACTTTAGAAGACTTGCGAGTCTCCTTCATTCTTGCTATTAGAATACGGTTGATTAAAATAAGTTCATAACAAAAGCCTTCACAAGAGAAGTGCGAGTGGTGGGGAATTAAATATCATACAGAAAATGGTAATGAAAGAAAAGTTATAAACTATGACTACTGTATGAGAACTGTCAGTCAAAGAAAAATGTATTCTCGGTCCAAGAAGACTGACATCTGAATAGACGTGTCAGAAAACAGGCTTTTATCTAAATTATTTCGCACTCAATAAAAATAAACATGAAGTAGTTATACAGTTGTGCTAAATACTAGACAGAAGAAGCAAATGAACGGCTATTTGATTTCATTGACTCGATGCTGAAACTGGAATTATGTTACGCGTGCCATGCTTCCAAACTTGATAGAGCTGTATCAGAACAGACAGCATTTTCGCATGTGAGAAAGAGTTTCAGTCGGACTTAACTAAAATTGAAAGTCATAACCCTCTAAGAATCAACTTAGTAGGGTTTTGAAGTAAACAATATAAAAATATATTTAATCCACAAGCCTCTAGTAATATTGCTTATGGGAAATCAATGCATGCGTGTTCCATGCTAACTTAAGTCTAGAAGGTTACTTAAGTATCTTGTACAAAATACAATGTTATCTTGGGTAAATCAGGTAACAATAGCTTGATACTATGTTGCCTATGGTTAAAGATTTAATAGAGATATTAAGGAAGCAATAGTCTTTGGTAATCTTGTTATGGGCCGGTAAATCAAGACTGAAATTCTAATTAGTATCTTGACATTAGCTTGCTGCGTCTGGCTTTGGTAAATTAGCTTTTGGTATCTAGAGTCTGGTATGTTAACTGATAATCTTGCCTACGGTTTAGTCTACGATGGTCTCAAGAAAATCAAGTTTTAGGGCCCGGTTGGATACGAATTAAGCGAGGCCCTGCTTAATATATTATTTTTTGGAAACCAACTATTTTTCTCATAATTCAAGAAAACCATTTTTATTTCAAGTCCCGAAATTTGTACTTCTTTCGCAATCACTCCCATAGTAAATCTAGCTGAATTAACTTTGAATTAAGAGCAAAAATAAAAAATACAAATTAAAAAAAATTGAAAAAAATCAAGTATATAAAATGTCACGAATTATGTCAATAATGTTTGTTTACGTTTACGCTTAATTTTATATTCTAAAACTCGAAATTTCGCTTAATTAGCTGTAACCAACCGGGCCCTTAGTATCTTCAAGATCGGCTTGCAGCACCTTGGGTAGTTTAGATAAGTTTCTGGTATCTGGAGTGTGAGAGATTTCAGCATCATACCTTTAAGCCTAACTGATAAATCTAGTCTACAATAGTTTGTGGCAATATTGAGCATCGGGATATATAGTCTACGATAGCTGTGTCAAGTGTTAAAAGTATCTAATCCGAAAATCTTGATGAAATCAAGTCCGAAATACTACGTGGTATTGTGAGTATTAGAAGTTACTGGGCATCAAGTCTGCAATGATCTCAGACATGTAATGCTTGGGAATATGATCTGTGTTGGTCTGTGGTATCACAAGTAGGATGGTACTCTGGTAATCTTGTGACTGGCTTGGGTATTAAGTATGGTATGGATTAAGGTATCTGAGACGTCCCTTCGTAGTATTGCCACCAGTTTGTAAATTAAGATTGAGAGGATATTAGTTTTGGTTTAAAAACCCATACTGTGTAGATCTAATGATTAGTTGATTACAGACTCGTATGCAGTTTGAAGGCACCCTCTGAATAACCGCTGAGTTGTGATACGTCGAACCATTTGACTCTTGGGCGCTAAGTAAAACACTGATAGACTCGAATATACTGAAACAATAATAATGGATCAAAGGTGGTGTGACCAAGGTGTGCCTGAGAATATTGTAACAGGTGAGAACATGTGCATGTGTGTGGGCGTGACTGGAAAAGCGGGAGCCTCATAGTCTATAAGCATCGCAACTATGATGAAAGGTAGAGTATCGCTGAAAAAAAGCTAGCAGAATATAACCTGCTGAAAATGAATGATGAACAGTGTGACAGTAGAGCTGGAATAAATATGACCGTTAAAGAGAGTTTGTCAGAAGTCCCCAGGGAAAATGACGGTAAAGGCCATACAGATATGAACTGAAAAGATTGGCTTAAATTGACAGATCATCAATGCTAACGCAAATATATCTGCCATCTGCTAAGAATCTCGTAGAGGTGAAACCGGACCGTTTTATACATAACTTGCAAGAGTGCTAGTCATGGCGCAAAATCATCACAATGAATGCTTTAGCACCGTTCCTGAATGGCATGTATCATGATTGTTGAGTTACTCAAAGCTCAAAAACTGCACTTTGACAAGATTAATCAACCCGAGCAAACGTTGATGATTGAAACGTGGTTATGCCAGGAAAAAATGTGTAGAAATCTAGGAATTTGAGAGCAAAGTGAGCAAATTATCATCCCTAGACTTTTGTAAGATCTGGCCCAACGGCGATAACAGTGAAGCAGTGCCACAATAATACTTGACGACTGGCAGAAGAGTCACATTCGAAAGTTACAGAGGATGATAGCCCGAGAAAGTAACAAAAAAGCGCAATATAAACAGAGACAAGCAAGTTTTGAGAGGATGCTATGATTCATGGACGTCAGCTTGTAAGTCCAGAGAATTCGACCTTGAGAGAAAAAGGGACCAGATACCCGGGTCTAAGACATGATTCTTTGGCGGTGGGATGTCATAAACCCAGTAACTTGATTATAAATGGTGCCAAGGTTCTTAATTGTAAGGAACATGATGAAAATCGACAAATTGTAAAGCTGTAGCTATTTTGGTGGAAATAGAACGAAAAGAAAAGTAGATTTGCTGTGAAGAATGTAAACTCCCTTCCGTCTCTTGTGTTCAAATGAAAGTAGATGTATGTCATATAGCGCGCACGTTAATGTAAACATAGCTTGCCACAGCAGTAATGAAGTCACCCAGTAAGACGAGAGGTGATTAACAATGACAAGAAACTAGAAGAAGCATTCAAAGCAAATGCTAGCTTTGGACGTTTCAAACAACTGTACGAAATCAAACGTCGTGCAAGGCAATTTCATCTAGAGCCCGCATTTGCCGGGTTTCAACATCTATGTTGACTGTATGAGAGCTGCCAGCATAATCTGTCCAGTAGTCGTGAAATATGTCGAGGATTGTGATTCAAGCACTGATTTATCCACTTTAAGACTTCCATTGTTACTGAAAGCGCAATCAGGAACCTCATAGGTATGCTTTGAATGACCTTAAGGCTTGAGCAATACTAGAGTTGTTAGTTAAACAATAGAAGCAGTTTATACTAAAAGCTTACCTTGTGCAAGTTCTAGAATGGTTGTGTAGCCAACAGTCCGCGTGGTTTCTACGTTGTTGAAAATACTGAAAGTCGCTACTAGGTTCATTTGACAGATGTTCAGGTTGAAAGAAAAGAGCTGGCTGGTTCAGAAATTTGCTATGGTAACAATCAGCCGCACATATCAAATAAGAGGTTGGGGTATATGATTATTTTTGCATAATGTCGCATTCCCGACCAAGATTTCCAGTTTTAATGTGAGACCAATTCTTCAAGTTCATAACAGGTTCTTACCATGATGAACAATTTTTAGTAAGGATCTTACTATTTATGATCGGTTTAGTACGGATGAACTATTTTCCAGAAGATAACTATTTAATCCAAAATGGCCTCCTTGGACTCAGTTCTCAGTCGCTTAAAGTTTAGACAGCAACACCCGCCTACAGTTACACTAACTCTATAGACACCATAATATTCAGTACTATCCTCTAATTGTAACCTCCATATTAATTCTATCATACTCGAAAGCTATTCCTTTATACTGGTCGATACCGTATTGCGTGTACTTTGACTTCTGTCCATACTAGTTCCTATTCTCCCAATGGACCAGTCCTCACACCAAATCATCCACCCATACCATTCACACCACCACAATGCCACCCAAAGTAACACCCTGGATCTTTTACAATTCCGAAGTGCAAATTGACGATCCACTTGAGACTTTACCATCTCCTTCTTCAGCTCAAGATCCAAATGTTCGTGTTAAAGAAACTATTGAAAAGCTTGAGCAACAACCGGCTGTGATTCCAAAACCTGTTTTTGCGACGGTTTCAATGGCAGGTTCGTTGGTTCCAAATGGTTCAGCTTGGACTGCTTTTAACCCTGGTGATGTTGCTAGGCTAAACGATAATAAGGATGTAGTTCTGGTTGGTTACAAACGGGTTTACGCTGTGGAAGGTGAAATGTTGAAACCGGTTTATTGGCAGCATATGAGAGATACAGCACATGTTAAACGAAGTCAAGGATGGGTTTTTGTGTCTAGTCTTACACCGTTAGATGAATCTTTGGAAACTGCCCTGGCAGATGCGTATGAATTGATAAGACCTTGGACACTGGAGTATTTACTGGAATTAAAAGCAGCGGCAACAGTTCCGGACGCATTAAACCGGCTTAAAGTGTCAATTGAATACGAGTTGAATGGCACACGGTATAAAGCAACAGTAGTGTTTGCACCTTGTTGTTCTGAAAAACAAGAAAACGAATCGTGGCAGGAATACCCAGTAGCATACTTGTTTTCACCATTCTTGGGGACTTCAACCATGAACCCAATTTCATTGCTGACGTTTCCAAGTACAGCTCAATTAGTGTCAAGCCTATTGACTGGTAAAACACCTCCGGGAGTAGTACAAACAGTGCAACGGTATTTTAGTTGGGAATCTTGGAAACGGTTACGAAACCTACCAAATCGACCTAGCGACGATATTGAATACAATCCACCACCAGTGACACAACTAGTACTTGTGGTTCACGGAATTGGCCAAAAACTAAGCGAACGAGTCGAATCTTTTAGTTTTACTTATGCTATCAATGGATTCAACGTCAAGATGACTGAATTATTGGCCACAAAGAATGTCAATCAATATGTTGAGCCAAACACCAATATTTTGGTCTTACCTGTGAATTGGCGAAGAACCCTTGATTTTGAAGCTTTAAAAAATGGCGGTGAAAGAGCTTATACATTGGATCAGATTACTATGAAATCAATTCCGCAAGTTCGAGGGTTGATTACAGATGTTATGCTTGATATTCCTTATTACATGTCGCATTTGAAAGGACACATGATAACTGCAGCTGTGCAAGAAGCAAACAGGGTTTACAAGTTGTTTAAATTGTATAATCAGGAGTTTAAAGGTGATACAAACTTGATAGGGCATTCTCTGGGTAGTGTCATTGCCATGGACATTCTTTCCACTCAACCGACTGCCGTCGAGGGCGCCACATCCATTGACGCAACAAAGCACTTTTTATTTGATACCAGAAACTTATTTCTGGCAGGAAGTCCTGTTGCCTTTTTCCTACTGCTTCAAAATTCCAAACTAATCCCCCGCTCTCTCGGTGGAAGTGAAATATATGGTTGTTTGGCTGCTAAAGCAGTTTACAATATTTTACATTATTCCGATCCTATTGCGTATTGTTTAAATCCAACGGTTGATCCTGAATACAGTGATTTGATTGAAACTGCAATACTCCCAGGTGCTAAATCGTTTCCAGTGTTGAGCGAGAAGGTGGAAATGGCGCCTGGGTTCCTTGGTTCAATCAAAAATATTTTCTCCCCCATCACCACAGAAAACACCACTTCCGAGACTACCAAAAATGAGGCCAACACCGTGGAACTAAAAGACTGTGATTTTACTTCACTGCAAAAAGCAACTGCCCGCATGTTGGCTTTAAACCCCAATGGCCAAATTGACTTTATAATTCCTTTACAAGGCTATGGTCCATATCTTGAAGAAAATCAATATTTGAGCATGTTGACTGCGCATGTAGGGTATTGGGAAACAAGAGATTTTGCGAGATTGGTTGTGATTGAGTGTGGGAGAAAAGAAGGGAGTGAAGGGCTGACGCAGTACGGTGTGAAGAGGAAGACTAAATGAATGAACTAGAAGAAGTTGAAAAAAGAGACAAAGTAAAGTTTGGTTCTATCCATGGGCCAACTCCCAATGCCTAATCTAGTTTAGTTTCATGTCTCATGGTATAATCAGTCTTGGGAATTAGCCCAGGTGCTTGATATAGTAAGATGAAGACTCTGGTATTCTATGAAAGCTTTTACCTATGAGTAGGGTTAGAAATTCTCTGATGCTTACGATTGAGAAAGTAAGATTTTGCCCTCAAAAATCATGTTTATCTCAAACTAAGGTTAAGCTTATTTACATGATTCTTGAGAAAATGAAACAGGCCTTAGTACTAGAACTGGCGACTTTGACTTTAGCCATCAAAGTAGAGAGCTATTGTTGCTGCCTGAACTGAAAATGCCAGTTTGAATGTTGAAGTTTATTCATAGGCCTACTAACATCTTCTCGACCATCTGGGATACTGTTCAAAGTCTGAGCTCGCATCACGTGACCAATATTGACAATTGTGGGCTTCCATACCAATTCACATTTTTCAATTTCTCTTTATTTCCAACAACACCATGACTAACCGACTGTCCAAACCAGGAAAAGTCCTAGGAAAAGTACGGCCATGTCCTATCATTAAGTTCTAAATTACTCACATTTTTCAGATCAACGGGTCTTGGATCTCAAATGCCCATACGTTTGCTGCTTTCGTGGCCTTTGTAGGGGCATTTATAACAGGAATTTCGCTACATTACCATAAAATCGTCGAGAATGAGTTCTTTGGATACCCTCAGGAATGGTATGTACTTTTTTGTTTCACGACTTTTCTAACATTTCAGGTTTCCTTCCGTGTCTGCTACTATCGGCGATCGGTATCCGGAACGTTCAGTATTCCAGTTGTTTATTGCTGTAACTTCCGGTCCACGATTTGTTCTTGTAGGCCTGTTCTACCTTTTCACGGACCGCGAAAACTCAATCAAACCAAAGGCACTTCTACTCGCAGGTCTTTTGCGGACACTGACATGTGGGGGTTGGACTTATGTCACCTCGACCGACAACCACGACTGGCACGACATTTTCATGATTACCTATCTCGTTCTTACAATTCCATGGACCGTGCTTGGAATCTCGCTGTCCCGACCAAATTCGACTGCTCTCAAG
This sequence comes from Geotrichum armillariae, assembly GCA_030674515.1. Taxonomy (NCBI): domain Eukaryota; kingdom Fungi; phylum Ascomycota; class Dipodascomycetes; order Dipodascales; family Dipodascaceae; genus Geotrichum; species Geotrichum armillariae. Next base: position 6,515 of record JAKTYJ010000118.1, on the reverse strand, counting down.
TACCGTAAATTTTTTGCGGGTGTGTTTTTTGGTTCTTTAATTCCGCTGGTCTACTACTTCATTCAACATAAAATCCACCGAGTTCCCGGCGCTTATACCAAGTACGCAATCTTTGAATGGGCCTTGGTATTGTTTGACGTTGCTTTCGATAGTGCTACAGTGTTTGATTTTGCTGCGTTAGAGGTCCGTCTTGTCGACGTCAAGGGTATTTCCAGTGAGTATGTGAGCCCACCAGTCTCGACCAAAAACAAGAGTTTTAGCTATTTTCAGTTCATTGTAACGACGCTCAATTTCTTTATTTTTTGGTCCGTCTTGACTAGTTTGCCATTGTTAGTTTGGTACTTTCCATTATGGAATATGGGAATCAGTGGTTACGAGATTTCGTTGATCTCCATTATTGCGCCGGTGCTTTTGGCAATTCCAGCAATCCGCAACACTTTTGCAAACTCTCCTCAAGTTCCACAGTTATTGTCCTCAGTAGGTATTGCTTCCTTTTGGGTAATTAAACCGGAATGGAGACTTGAGTTGGTTGCATTTGGAACCGCATTTGCTTGTATTTCACTCGCAAATCAGTTTTGGGGAATTAGCGCTCGTCCTCTTGCCGGTCTACACAAGGCGACTGCTTTTTCGCTAGGCTTAGTACTTTCGTCTATTGCAAAGTATGCTTTTTACACTAATAATCCCATCTGGCCAATTATGCACGACGCCAACGGTGGCTGGAACAGAACCGGCGTGGTTATTGCCCTCGCAGCCAGCGTGTTTACATCTCGAGCCCAGTTTACCCAAACGCAACAAAAATCTATTGCAGGGCCTAAAGAATCGGCTGTATGTGCTGCATTCGGATTTGGTGGTCTTATGTTTGCACTTCACACCTTGCTTTCTGATTCTTCGACAATAATTACATGGGTCTGGGATGGATACCCTATCCGTGGTCCTTTGCCTGTACCCCATGGCGCTGTTACTATTGCGTGTATGTCAGTCGGTATTTATCTAGGCGTCACCAAACAAGTCAATACCTGGCCAGCCTTCTTAGCGAGTAACGTTGGTGCACTATTGATGTATACCTGTACAGGTTGGGTCGGGTATATTGGTGGCATGGTATTAACTGTTTACTTGCTTGCAATCACACCCACAATTTTAGAATCTGCAGGCCGCCATAATCCAGGTATATCTTTTGGACTCGGGTCTATGGTGTTGATGATATTGTACCTTGCCCATGTTTGGGTTGTAGCGTATGCATTTGTGCCTGTCGGTGTTTTCATGCGTGAGCGCACTGACTTGGTCATTCTGATGCAACAAGGTTGTATTGGTCTTGGAATTTACTCGCACCGCAAAGTTAAAAACACATTAAACAATGCCGTATTGCTGAAAAGAATTGCGTCTCAAACGGCTACAGTTTTAGTTGCCCTTTTGGTCCTGACTGGAGCTGTTTCGTTTAACAGATTCCACAGACAAGCACCAGTACCGTACCATCCAAAAGCCAAGGTTATGACTGCAGGTATCTGGACCGTTCATTTCGGTCTTGACAATGACATGTGGGCCAGTGAAACCCGGATGAGGGATGTTATCGAAGAGCTTGAAATAGATGTGATTGGATTTTTAGAAAGCGATACTCAGCGTGCGATTATGGGCCATCGTGATCTTACACAACAGATTGCAGACGAGCTAGGTTATTACGCAGATTTTGGACCGGGCCCCAATAAACATACATGGGGTTGCTGTTTGCTCTCAAAGTTTCCGATCTTGAACTCGACACACCACTTGCTACCTAGCCCGGTTGGCGAATTGGCACCTGCTATTCATGCGACGCTTGAAGTTTACGGAGAGTTGGTGGATGTAGTTGTATTCCATTCTGGTCAAGAAGAAGACGTGGAGGACCGCCGATTACAATCAATAGGCGTCGCAGAAATTATGGGCAGCTCCTCGAGGCCCATGATTTTGTTGTCCTACCTCGTCACGAAACCTCTTGAAGGCAATTACCATACCTACGTCAGTGAAAAGTCAGGTATGTCGGATATTGATCCCACTGACTGGGACAGATGGTGTGAGTACATCCTTTACAAGAACATTAAACGAACTGGCTATGCCCGAGTTTCAAGATCAACTATTACAGATACGGAGATTCAAGTTGGCAAGTTTTTGATTGGTGATACGACAGAGTCAACAAATAAAAGAATCGAGGAAGAAGATGTGGAGACAGAACTGAGGTTTCCAGCAATGTTTAGAGGTGAAGGTGTAAGAGGACATCAGTATCATGTGTTTGATGAACCAAGGTATTTTGAGTAATGTATAAATTGTAGATAATTAGTAAACTAAGGACATTACAAGGTTGATTTTTAAAGTGAGCGTAGCAGCCTTAACAGATGAACAGAGCTCTTAACTAGCACAGTCATTCTTAAGGTAACTTCTTACTTTATTGAAACTTTTTGAGAATTCATATCACCTGAGAAGAAGTTAATGCCCTGGAACTGACGAGCAAAGGATTTTCATTCGTGAACTGATAGTCTTACTTTACTGACGCCATATTGTTAATATTTGATGTAGACAATAATCGAAATACTGCACATGTGATTATTTCATGTCGACGGTTTTATTTGTAACATATAAGGTTGCCGGAGATGAACCCCAGTCTTGACGACTTGGAATTTATGGATTAAATTATTGATGGTCTTCGCCAACTGACCAAATAAATTTGAATGTGCCAATTAGTTTCCATGAACAAATATATACGCCACAAAATTGCGCCATGATCATATTTTCTTCCAAAGTAGACAAGCCCAACATCTACAGTTTATCAAAGCCACAATTTTTTGAATAAAACTACTCCACAATTTGAAATCAAACTCTGGGTTTGCGATTGTTGCGAGCCGGAGGTTAATTATGGCGTAACTAGAGAAGATATTCGGATTTATTCTACATACTAGACAATAATATAAAAGAGAGCAAGTCTGGCTTAAATAGTGCTGAATCTCTAATCTTCAAATTAATCTCTTTTTACATTTACCATGCCTGCAATTGAAGACCTAGAATTTGTTCGTTTCGACGAAGACAAGTTCCCGAAACACAAAACAATTGGAGGTCCATCCCCATTTGTTTCTTCTTCCACATCTGATCCTTCATATATTAAGCCCTCAGCACCATTGAGAGTTTCTGGTGCATTTGATGCCAAATACGACCAGTTCAAAACTGAACTTACCCCTTTATTTGGACGCGAATATTCTTCTGATGTTAGAGTATCCGATATTATTTCTGACAATGAATTGATTCGAGATTTGGCCATCACTATTTCTCGCCGTGGAGTTATAATCTTTAGAGGTCAAGATAATGTGACCACTGATGATCAGAAAAAACTTGTACAAGCGCTTGGTCTGCTTTCAGGCAAACCCAAGGGAAATGGACTTCATATCCACCCTGTAGCTCCAGCAGGTGGTTTGATAGGCAAGGACGGGCTCATTGATCCTGAACTGTTTTTTGTGTCATCACGTGTGATCCGTAAAAACCCTGGTAACTCCTTTAGCAATTCTAAGCGGGCTGCTAGCGGTTGGCACTCTGATATTACTTTTGAGCCCATTCCTGCAGATTATTCAACTCTCAAGATTGTTGAGCAGCCTTCCACGGGTGGGGACACATTATTTGCAAACGGTCATGCTTTGCTTGAAAAGTTCTCACCTTCTTTTAGAGCATATCTTGAAACTTTGACTGGTACGTATGCGCAACCGAATCATAACGAGTTTGGGTCTTCTGCCAATTTCAAACTTTATTCTCAGCCTCGGGGTGCACCAGAGAACATTGGGGACGAATTTGTTGCAATTCATCCTACCGTGCGTACAAATCCAGTGACTGGTTGGAAATCTCTGTTCGCTGTTGGTGGTCATTTCACCCGTTTTAATGAGATTTCTCCAATTGAGTCCGCGGTACTCAAGAAGTTCATTGAAGATACTTTGATTGCTTCTCATGATATTCAGCTCAGGATCAAATGGGGTACCAATGATTTGGTTGTCTGGGATAACAGGTCTACACACCACACGGCTACCTTTGATTACTTGACTGATGGTGATCGTGAGGGAATCAGAACAATTTCAATTGGTGAACGTCCTTACTTTGATCCAAACTCAAAATTGCAATCCGAGGAGCTTTTAAATGAGGTCACATCTGACTTGTCTGAGTAGACAGTTGATAAGTATCTAATAGAACAAATCTATGCTTTGAGTACATTTATAGCAGAAATGAAATGAGTAGCTTTTATAAACTGGATAAGGTTAGAGCTAAAATTCACCATCATCATACATTATTATCCTTAAAAAAGTTTGAAAAGGTTTAAAGGAATTACTAGTAAAATAAAATTACTTAGTGTCAGGATCCATAACCCCTCGCTATCATGGACTAGCCAGCCGTAATCACACATTATCCCAGTTAAATAATACTATCATTACAGAAAAACTTTTTAACGCAAGATCTAAGCCTCTCCCTACTATCAAGCTTCATTCAAGCTGAAAACAAACAGGCTTCCTACAACCATGATCCTCATAAGAACAACCTTGCAACACAAGAACTAAGCTTCTTATAAAATAAAAAAACTCATTACGGCTAAAAACGCAAACGCGACCATGATATCGTAGATATCGCGTCGCTGTGAACCCTCGAGTCAATAAGTATAAGAACGGCTTGCTCTGCCTTTCTAGAAGTGATCTCCTCAGAAGCTTCTCTCTCAAGATCAGAGCAAGACATTCAATACCCTTTTTTACTTAAAGACAACTCCTACGTTTCCCTTTACAACGCTTCTACAAGCTCAAACATACCAAAGCTCATAACGCAAGCCTCACTTGACATTGGTATTTTCATAACGCTTCACGCTGCAAGGACGAAATTAACCCAGACTTTTAATATTTAATTTAACTTTTGTTTGTTTCAATTCCTGTCTCTTCACCGAAGACTAATTGTCTTTTGAGAAATTAAAGGTCAAAACATTCCCACGCCTAACACGATGAATAAATGGATGATACAGAAAATACAAAGCAGGGTTGGGGCTAATCGTGATATATCTAATGGAAGTTAGTAGTTGTGATTGGGTAAATATCTTTATGACGAATGAGATTACTTGAATAGAAATATTAATTTGGCTATCTAGTTGTAATTTAATTCTTTCTCTTTAACTAACCCCTAATGAGAATATAGCTACTGGCTTTAGTACAGTATTAATCAAGAATTTGATAGCAAAGTTACTTTACATTAGATTTTCTAGTTTGTTGGCCAATGACCGTTATGTTGTCGTGTGCACTTCAAAAGACAGCCCGGAACCATGAACAAGAATGTTGGAAATCGGGCCTGAAATCTCAAGCGTTTTGATCTAATTTGCTATGTCACAATCAAGCCGATTTATTACCAGTCTACTACACTGTTCTATCAGCAGGTAGTTTCTTACTCTGCATTAAGATATTTCAAATATCCTTGCTTTATGCTAAACCACGATGAACTCTGGGCTCTCTTTTATTATTGGCAAATTGGATTTCACCTAAATCACCAAAAACTGTTCAAACTGAATTATAGTTCATATTTGAATAGTTCAAGTATTGAGTTGAACACAAATAGAATAAAATAAAATAAAAATATTTTTACTCAACTTTTTAACATGTAACTTACTGTAACTTTTTTTTGACTAGACTAGTCGGTGGATTGCGTATCATTCAGTCTTGTTGTTGTACTTCCGTCCACTTATAGCTCTTAGGACCAAGTATCTCTATGTCGTCTGCTGCTGTCTAACTCTTATTATATTGCTATCCTCCACCACTCTAATATTTCCTGCTATCGCTGTTATGCCTGTTACTTATACTAACTTCTTTAACCGCGTCGTTCCTACTCCGCTCCTACTTTGCGCTTACTTCTCTCAGAATCGCACATCAGTCGATGATGATGATGATGATGATGATGATAATAATATATTTTTGGACCCACAACTCATATAAGCATAGAACAAGAATAAAGTATACAAAATAACAGTAAAATCAAATAATAAAACAAATTTGAAGTAAACCAAAATACTTACTCTAAGAAATAAACAGGACTATTCAATTGTGTAAATTTCACTACCATAGTCAAATTTGCCTCGGTTAAGCTCGAAATACATAATTACCTCAGCAAAACACTCAATTTGCTAGACTCCACTGCTAGAAGCTACTTTTTGGAAAACCTCACTCGCGAGATAAAAAACCATAGTCAGATATACTCCAAATATTAAATTGGCTTGTGTTTGTGATACACAGCAAATTGGGTCGAGCTTCTTTCATTTAAGACTTTGAATGTTGAAAATTATGTAAGAAATCGAGTCCGGAATCCTCGGGATTCCAGCCTGAACTGCTGTGTCACAAACACAGACCGATTTATTACAAGCCTATTACACTGTTTTCTCAGCAAGTAACTTCTTACTCTGCTTCAGGATACCTCATCTATTCTTGCTCTTAGGCTTAACTATGATGAACTCTGGATTCTCTTTTTATTATTGCCAAATTGGATTTATG
>JAKTYJ010000117.1:0-19134 GCA_030674515.1 Geotrichum armillariae | reverse complement strand
AAATCTAGTATTATTTTGTTCGTCAAATGAAATGTACTTGAGTTGAGCAGGAACCACTCGAGACATGTTGTCAACCTTGTACTGCTGCTTGCCTCGAGATTGCTTCTTGAGTTCGGTCTCGAATTGATCGTACTCTTGGTCAATCGCAATCTCAGTATCCTCGGCTTCTTCTGCTTTGGGAGTTGCAACGGTTTTAGGCTTGTCTTCTTCAATATCCATCTTATCTTCCTCAGCGACAACAACCTTTTCGACAGGCTTCTTGGAGGATGAATCCTCAACATCTTCCTTGAGCTTATTAGCGGCTTTGCTGGATTTGCGTGCCCGGTTCTTGGCCCGGTTAGTGGTAGATAAAATGGCAGTCTCAACCTTGGCGGGCTGTTTCTCACTCTGTTCTTCCACCTTAGGAGGGTAGCCGAACAATTTAGGTTTAGCATTACAGCTGAAGTCAAACTTGGGAACATATAGATCTTCCCTGACACCGACAATAGTAGTAGGAGTAAACGAAAGAGAAAGGAAATGAGTCAAGGGGAACCAGTACCAGAATTGAGTGAACACGGCAAGACCAACAACAGCCTTCATGTTCAAGCTTCCGGTTTGTGCGTGCTCAAGCGAGATTGTAACATTTCTACCACCGGCATCAATGATTCCCTGAGCAAGAGCGGCACCAAACTTGGACATGGCGTCCTCATGCTTGTTCTGCACAACACTGGCAAATTGCTCGTGAATAGACTTGACCTTGGGACAGGTCTTTTCATTCTGCTGGATAAGAATCATGGCCAGCGAAATCAAAGCACCCTGGCGCACAAAGTCAACAGAGTCTTTCATCATGGGTTCCAAAACCTCAACAGCCTCTTTTAAGCCGGTTCCAGCACATGAAATACCCAAAGCCATGGCAGTACCATATCGCACATGGGGATTGTGAGACTCGGAAAGAAGCTCGACCATTCTAGGAACAGCAGTGTGGTTTCTTAGTAAAATAAAACCAAGAGCAATAACTGAAGCTCTGCGAACATCGTCGCTAGCATCTGAAACAGCAATGTGCAGCAAGCGCTTAATGGCCTTGTTGTTACCGGTACCAGCGTAAGCCAGAGCAATAGTGAAAGCTCCTCCATAACGCAAGATAGGGCTTTGCTCAGTGACGAGCTTTTCGATAAGATCATCAGCAGCCTCTTCTTTACCGTACATGAGAAGAGCAATACCCATGGCCAAACTTCTAATAATCTTTTCATGCTGAGTGTCGTGGGCGTACTGCAGCATTTCCTCGATGCAAGTCTCATCTGCAGAACCAAGCATGACCAAACCCATGGCCAAACCAGCACCCTCACCAGCAATAGCAGAGTCAGAGTAAAGAATAGTTTTGAGCTCTTCGTAGATGTCTCCATTTCCAGAACCCATTCCAGCGACACCTAAACCAAGAGAAGCACCGTGAAGGACAACCTCGTCTTCGTGACCTTGGATTCCGCTGCCTTCAACTACCTGGTTTCTCAGGTACTCAATGACTTCACGACCGTGGCCAGCAAAAATAATTCCAAGAGCATATAAACTACCACCCTGTGTGTAACAAGAACCCTGGGGGCTTCCAGGAAAGTAAGGCTGCAGAATTCTTCGTCCTTGAGTCAGATTACCTTGATGAATAACACCAAGAGCAGCAGTAGCAGAGAACTTGGTCCAGTTGGTAGCCTTACTAAGCCACTCAAGATTTGTTCTGAAAAGGTTATCGGCAGTGGTACCAGCATGAAGGAAAGCATTCTGGAAAGTGACAGCAGAGTGAAAGATGGAGTTGCGACCGTCAAGCAGGTTCTTGGTCTTGTTTAGAATGGAAAGATCGGTTTGGTTATTCTTTTCCAAAAATGTGAGGTTGTAGTCACAAGTAGGAATTCCAGAAAGAATGTCAGTGAGTTTTTCGTATTCTGAGCTAGTCTTACTGCTGAATTCAGAGTGAACCTTTTCCAAGAGTTCTTGCGAAGCAGAGGCAACTAGATCAAAAGCGACCTGGTATGCAACCAGCTCCTTATTTTTTTCGGGTGCCTTGAGCAGGTTATTGAAAAGTGTGATAGCCAGTTTGTAGTCATTTAACTGGACAATAATCTTTGAGACGGCAAAGTAATCTGGCGAAGGCAATGAAGTGATGATGGGAACAAGGCTGTTAAGAACCTTGTTGCGGAATTCACGGTTTGACACAACAGTCACGGAGCAAGTCAGTACGTAGTTGATGTACTCCATGGGATCCTCAGTCTTTCCCTGGGTAAGTCTAAGAATGGAATCAATGATATCCAAACGGCGAGCATCCAAAGCAACACCAAGAGCAAGCTTGTAATCGCCCTTTTCGACACATCGCTGAAGCATTCGTTCAGCAACAACAATGAGAGCAGGCTCAATGGGTTTTGCGGATTCCAGTGGCGTATCATGTAGCTGCTGAGAAAGAGTAATATAATGGCTGATGCATTTAGAAACAATGGTTTCAATGTACTCTGTTCGCAGATCAAGATCAAACTTGTTGCCGGCAACAAGGGCGTACTTCATGGAAGTCTCGAATTCACCCAAGTTGTAGTAGACCTAGATTGTTAGAAGGGATCGCGCAATGATGGAGAAAATCACATACCTTGGAAGCCAACAAAGCGGCAAGGTCTTGAGAAGGAAAAGTCTTGTCCTCATAGAGTTCTTCTCTATTTCATAGTTAGCATCATAGACGTCAAGTAGTAGTTGAAACATACATTTGAGTAATGTGGTCTGCAATCTCAGCCCATAGCTGGTCGACATGCTCGTCAAGAGATTGTAGAGCGTAGGCCTTGAGATCATAGTCTGGCTCGTCCAACAAGGCGATGAAGGGAGCTGCGGAGACAAGGGCCATAACTAAAAGTGCAATAAATAAGAAAAGGGAGATTCAATTGATATGAAAATGAATGATATGGAGGGTGGAAGATGAAGAAAAGTGGTGGAGAGAAGCTGAAGGAAGCGATGTTTTTGATTTTTTGGTGGTGGTGGATATTTTTGTGTGGCAAATAGTCACGTGGTATATATATATATATATATATATATATTTTTTAATTTCTCTTTTACATACCAGGAATTAAGCCTAGGCTTACGGTTAGAGCTGGACTTGATTGTTATTCTCTTGATGAATCTTTTGGAGCTTCTTCTTATTGGAATCTAGCATCATATCCATCATCCCGTAAATCATAGTTGATAACCCTGAAATCACACCCAAATACGCCATAATGATATTAGCCTGATCATGCAACCGCCAAAGAACCCAACATACACACAAGTTGAGTAAAATGCTCGTTAAAACAACTAAAATTGAGCTTTCTTTGGCTTTAACTTGAGCCAAAGGGTCTTTTGAAGAATATGGAGGGAGGTTGTCGACGATTAAGAGCTTTTGATGTGCTTTTAATGTTGATTTGACCGTGACAAGTAGTGAAATAGAAATCACGCTGAGTAGCATACTAAACTCGGTGAATCCAACTTTAGACATGGTGGTGGTGATCTAGCTCATTTTAGTATCTACTTTATACAATATCTTAACTATAATACTCAAAGATATCAATACTAAAGGACTTAAAGGATCAAGGTTTCTTAGATCAGAAGAAGATCCTGGAATGAAATTCAGTTTATTTTTATTTTGGTGGCGATTTGTATCACAAAATACAATTTAAATCATCCATTTCGCTGTTATTGCCCACAGTAGAAATTTTCACCAACTTCAATTTCCATCTAGAATCATATAGTCCTACACCAAAATTACAATGACACAACACGAAGAAGAGGAAGAACTTCATTCTGTTCAACTCTACGTCTATGATCTCTCAAACGGCATGGCCCGTGTACTCTCACCCCAGCTTCTTGGCTTCCCAATCGACGGAATCTGGCATACCTCTGTGGTTGTCCAAAACACAGAACTATTCTACTCACAAGGTATTCAAAAAACAAAGCCCAAGACTACTCATTTCGGTGAACCTTTGGCTGTGGTAGACATGGGAATGACTGCGATCCCGAAAGAAGTGATTCAAGAATATCTCAGTGAACTTGGAGAGGATAATTATACGGCAGTCAAGTATAACTTGTTTAAGAATAACTGTAACCATTTCACACAAGATTTGTGTGAATTCTTGGTCGGCAAGAGTATTCCCTCCTATATTAAGGATTTGCCAGAGACAGTATTGAATACGCCGTTTGGACAAATGCTAAGACCTTATGTCGAGCAGATGATGGCTCCCATTACACAAGTAGGTGAAGCACCGCAAAACACTCAGTTATAAAAGCTTTTTAGAATGATAATTAATCTATTGATAATAAATATTGGATGAACAATGCTAGTAATACGTTTATATATATATAGGCCAACAAGGCATTCCGTTGAGGATAAGCCTATTCTGAGTGTTCATGAAAGAATCAAGAACGTTCTAAAAAAGATAGTCTAATAAAGAAGACGAGTCGTGATTCTGAAAGGGGTCTGTTCTAGAGAATCATACAATGTCTTGATATCCTTCTCATCCACATTCGAGATATCAGCCATCAAATACGCAATATCACCTCTCGACTCAGAGTACTGTTTCTCGATATTGTGTTCTGAAAAGATTTCATTCACTGTCTTCAAAACACCAGGCACGTTTCTATGCACGTACAACACACGCGCACGGTCGGCATCTGCAAGTGTCAAGGAACGCAACGAAACCTCGGGAAAATTGACAGCACCAACTGAAGATCCCTCATTAATGTACTTGCTAACAGCAGAACCTACTTCGACACCAATGGCACTCTGGGCTTCTTCAGTAGATCCACCGATATGAGGAGACAAGATAATATTACTAAGTCTAGTCAGTTCGGTCGTCCAGTTGTTCAAGGGATCGCTGAATAATCCAGCTCCGTTCTTAGCAGGCTCGTTGGGGTACACGTCCAACGCAGCACCAGCAATCTTGCCAGACTTGTGAGCAACAATCAATGCGGGAATATCAATCACAGTACCTCTCGAAGCGTTAATAAGGTAAGCACCATCTTTCATGACATTAAACTGAGGAGTTGAAATCATATTCTTGGTTTCTGGGAGTTCAGGAACGTGGAGAGTGATGAAATCAGCTTGACGTAGTAAAGCTTCGAGAGTAGGAACTTGTTTGGCGGTACCAAGAGACATGATCATAAAAACGTCGTAGTAAATAACGTTCATTCCCATGGCCTCTGCCAGCACGGAAAGCTGAGCACCGATATGACCATAGCCTACAATTCCAAGAGTCTTGCCTCTGATTTCCCAGCATTTGGCAGAAACCTTGTTCCAGGTACCAGTATGCATTTCAATGGATCTGTCTCCAAGCTGACGGGCGAGAGTGATAATCTCAGCAATAACCAGCTCAGCGACTGATCTTGAATTCGAGAATGGCGAGTTGAAAACAGCAATACCCTTCTGAGCAGCAGCCTCCAAATCAACCTGATTAGTTCCAATACAGAAACATCCAATGACTACTAAATTCTTTGCAGCCGACAAGACTTTTTCTGTCAACGTAGTTTTAGATCTAATACCAATCGCATGGACATCTTTAATTTTCTCAATAAGCTCTTCTTCTGGCAACGAAGTTTTCAAAAACTCGACCTGGTACCCTTGATTATTGAAGATCTCAATGGCTGTTGTGTTGACATTTTCTAGCAAGAGGATCTTGATATCACCAGTTGAAAAGGGTTTCAAGGCTTTCTTCTCGCGGCTTCCCTGTGCCATTCTGGGGTTTCCAAATGATCCAATGGTGTTTTGGGGAGAGGTGGAAAGAGCAACAGCGTTGGAAAACGAATGTACAAGGTTGTTGATAGACTGTGGTTGTGTCATTTTGATGTTTAGTAGATGAAAAAAGAAGAAGAAGGAAGAAAGAAGGAAATGAATTTTCAAAAGAAATAAAAAAAAAACGCAGTAGCTTGTGTTCTTAAAGGGTCTTTGATTTGAGTCTGATCATGCGAAATGTATTAATTTGCATGCGTTTTTTTTTGGTAATAGACTTCTGTGAATATTGAGTCACGAAATTAATTTCAAAGGTAGGAAGCACGTCATGTAGATTCTTCCGGGTCTCCTAGTTACTGAGGTTCTTCAGGTCTTCAAGGACTGAGAAACCAACGACCGAAGATGGATTTTGGTATTGAACACGTTGTTTATCACACAGCCATGGGACATTGCAGTGTCATTATTTATCGGATCGACATTACTAGACGAAACAGGCACCTGGGTGCTTGTCAGGTACCGGGATGTTTTGGTGTTCATTCTGCATGTAAAAAAAAAAAAAAAGAAGGATCCATATTGATTCAATTCACCTGATGAAAAATTAGTCACGGTAGACTCGGTGGAGGTCGTGTTTTCAAGCTTCTCAATCAGTGGCTACACTATTCGGTCAAATCCACCTTTTAATTAGAGCTTCCATCAAGGACTAGCCCGAAATGTTCTGTCTCATTCAATAGGATACACATAAAATTGGGTCAACTTGGGTGGTTAGAACCATTGGGATGAAAAAGTTTCAATCTTCTTCAACAACACCAATATCACCATGTCCAACAACCTTCGATTATGGCGTTCTTGTGTATCTTCATCTTACACTCACTTCAGCAATAGACAAATTATCAGACATGGACATTTGCATAACTTCTTTTCAACAGACTCTACGCCCATAGTTGGTACTAAAAAAGAACCAGAAAAACCTCGGTATAAACCAGATCTCGTTCTCTTTTCAGAAACTGTTCTTTTACCATTAAGACATCCACCTGGTGAATTGATTTCGAAAATAGCAAAAGACTATCATGTAGACGTTCCTGCACATGTATTTGAATCAGCTTGGTTCAGAGTATTAGCGAATCATGAAAAACAACAGCCATTGTATAATAACAACCCCATCACGTCAAAGGAATACGAAGAATGGCATTTACAAGCTATAACCAAACTGCTCAATATCTTTAAAAAATTCGGCTCGAGCTTGACCGACTCTGTGTATTTTTCAAAACTCAGACATCGCATTTACTTGAACCTAGTCAACCCAAGGTCATATTATATCCCAAATGATGTCATGACATTGCTAGATAATCTTAAAGCTGAAGGTGTACCATACGGTGTGGTTGCCAATAGTGGCCCTCATTTTAAAACATTGTTACGACAAGTCGATGCTCGTATCAAACATGACTCCTATTTCACAGTCAACAAAAACCACCAGAAGAAGAAAATCTTGACATTTAAAGATCGAGGAGCATATCCATTAATACCCTTCATCAATGCTTCAGACACAGGTATTGCAAAGCCTGATATCAAAATATTCATTCAACTTTTGCAAAGACTTAATCCCAAGAACCCTGATAACGTCTATTACATTGGAGATAATCCCGAGATTGACTACGCACCATCCAAATCTCTAGGTATTAAATCTGTCCTTGTGACTCGTCATTTCGAGAAACCTTCTACTGATGTGAAATACCTTTCAGCCAAGAAATGTAGGTTGTTGGGGTATATGAAGGTGGCTAAGATTAGTGAATTGGATAAAGTGTTTTTCGATAAAAGAGGGCCTTTGGCGACGGTGGTAGGTAATAGGTTTAGCCCGGAGGTGAGCACGAAAAAGGAATTGAAGAAAAAATTGGAAAATGCATCTATTGATGTAGTTTGAAGTTATTCTTGAAACAACGAATTTCACCACTAGTTTATTCAATGATAATAAAAAATGTAGGAATAATAATAAAAAGTTCTTACTCTGAGTGTTTTATATTTTCTAACCGTTTCCAAGTTACTCCTCTTCTTGATCGAACCTCTCTGTAATACTAGTTCTCCTACTAGCAATTGGAGAAGTCGACATTGAAGACATGGGCGAATCTTGAGGACTATAACTACTCCCCCTATTTATATCCTGGTTAAAGTACACACCTTCTGAAGACCCTCCCATAAATGTCATTTTTGCACGTATGTTTTTATAACTGTTCTTGCGTGACACGGAAGGAGACCAGGCTGTGCGTTGTGTAGGCGACGCCATGAGACCAATGTTGAACATGTTGGCCAAGTCTTGAGAAGATTTGCGTTTGAGTGGGGTAGTGAGAATGTGAAGACCTTCTGATTTGTGTCGGACGTGAGCAAGCGGGCGTTTATGAAGTTGTGAAGACGACGCTGGTTTCTTTCCACCAATTGTTAACGGCATAGAACCTCCAGTCGCGATTGTGACACTATTGTGTCGGCTCACGTTCTGGAGTCTGGCTGATGAGTGAAGTAATTGACTAGACGCAAGGACGTTGATATTAGCAGTCGAGTGAAAAGCTTTTGTGCGCGCAGAGTTTCTGTTGATGGCCAGTTTCTGTGTCGGAATCAAGCGGCTTCGCAGTTTATGAATAGACTTGTCTAGTGCCAGTTCAATTGCGCAGTGATTTCGGATAAGCGAAACTTGTGGCCAAGTAGATCTTGCACCACGTAAATGAGCATCTATGAACTTATCTGTAGTTGGGTTTTTGAACAAGTCTTTCATTTCTGAGATTTTGACATCAGGAATAATAGTAATGTCGCCAGTATACTGTTGTGTTAGTAGTGAGCGCATTTTGGAAGAAATGTTTTTTAAAATGCCTAGTTCAGAAGCTACCAATAGATAATGCGAGAACTCTTCATTCAACAAGTGTTGTGTCTCATGCCAGAGATTACCTAGTTGTAACGGAAACAATGGGCTCAGTTTCATGAACGGAACAACATGAGGGTTTACTTGACAAGCAATGAAATGGTCGACGTTAAACAACTCCGACAAACGTGTCAATGGCAGGTCATTGTCAACTGAACCATCGATATACTTTAAAGGTGACGGACTCCATGGATAGTGCTCACCTGTGTGTGCGTCTTTTGCAAGCAATGTGTAGGAAGAGAAAATAAACGGAACTGAACATGACGCACAAACAGCAGACCAAATTAAAACATTTGGAGCTGTTAGATAGTTTAACAAGCGTGCCGATTCGTAAATACTAGCAGGCGAAACTGTGACATTGAGAATCTTCCTAGTTCTATTATAAGCTTCTTGAAAGGTTAGATCGCCAAGCAGAAATTGCATTGTATTTGCCAGGTATTTATTATCCAATATGGTACCATGCTTGAGGAATCTGGCCAAACGAATAAAAAACGATTCTTCTTTACCAGTTTCTTCAAAAATATCGAAATTTTCTTGAATCAACGTGTCACACAACTCATCGATTTCATAGTCAAAGTGAACACATAGGATGCTTGCAAAAATGGAACCAGCTGAGGAGCCAGAAATAATGCGAGGCAGGAGGTTTTGATGAAGGAGTTCATGCATAACCCCGGTATGAAGGATACCCAACACACTTCCTCCAGAAAGAACCAGAGCAGTACGTCCAAATGCTCGTCTGGTTTGAACCAAAGTGTCTAGAATCCTGGTGTCTGATAGAATCTCTTTTTCTCCACATTCTAATAGTGTCTGTAATGCACCTTCACACTCTGAAATATAATCCTCAATCAGCAATTTTGTCCCTGTATGTGAAACAGAGTATAATTTAGGGTCGCCCATGTTTCCCAAATTCCGTTCAAATGTCGTTCTCACCATGAACAAAAGACGTTCTGTGTCGCCTGACTCTTTGCATGCTCTAAGTTCTTCAGTCCTCATACGAACCAACTCGTGGTCATAAATATCACTAGTGCTGTCTTGTTTCCATGGTTCGTAACCTAACAGCATGTCTAACCTTTCAGCTGCTGTTTTCCATTCAACATAAGACTCGGCATTCTTGAGCACATTTTGATGATGGTCTATAGACTCTGGATCAAAGGAGGATCCAAAGACAGTACTAGCAGGATGGCGTAGACATTGTTTTGTGGTTATAATAGCGTTGGACACGGTTTGAGAGAGTGAACCAAAGAATGATGATGGCAGAGAAACGCCATTTTTCTGTTGAAGAAGAATCTGCTCTTTCATACTTGAATAATAATAATAATAATGATAATAATAATAATAATAATAATAGTAATAAAAAAAGTTTTGGAAAGAAGAAACACAAGGGAATCGACAAGTATTTAAAGAAACTTTTACCCCACACAATAGAGACACCAGGCGGTAGCTTATTATTTATTTTTTTTTTTTTATTATATTATTTTTATTGAAATTGTGAAATTGGTATGTTTTATCTGAATATTGCACATTTTTATTTGTGGATATCGTTATCTGGTTTGTTCATGTCCATTGATCAGTTGGTTCATTTTATAGAAAATGTAGTTTTGGGTGTGTAGAAACTGTGAACCTCGTGAGTATACTGACACATGCTTTCATGTAAAAATATATTTACCCTGCTTTAAAGCCCTAACATTAATAGCCCTAAATTACCCTGTCTGAATATGAAAATATAAATATCTTTTTTTTTCACTTATTTTCTTCTTCTTTTTCCCTCATCAAGCAAAAGTTCGGTATCTTCGTATATTGCCCTTGCCTTTTACCAGAGCAATCCGGGTATCGACTTTACAATGCTTTTATCTTAGTTTTTGGAACTCTTTCATTTTAAAACAAATGGAAACTTATATGGCTCATTTTCTCTCTAGAATTGAATCATGCTTTTATATTCATGTATGTAATTGCTAATACTTAATTTATTGGTTGACTTTTTCTCTTTTCTTGTAACATTATCTTTTCAAGAACACTTGTAGACTTTTTTGTATCAAGTTTTAAAGGTTTTTGAATCTTTGACTTTGAAGTAGCAAAGACATTTGGTTTCTTTAAAGTTGATTTCTTCAAAGTCAAAGAAATAGGTTTAGATGCTACAAGTTTAATAGCAGCAGCACCTTGTTGATTTCGTTTCAACTCATACTTTTCTTTATCCTCCTCTTGAATCACAGCATCCTTGGCTGCTTCTTGAATCTGTTTATTGAGAAGCCTAGTCATGGCTTCATCTTCATCAACCTCTGCATTTTGTTTGCGTTTCAAATACTCTCGTCGTTCAATGGCATCTGGTGAGTTATCAATATAAGAAATGCAAAGTCCATCCTTTTCTGTATCCTCCACTTTACAAACATTAGTGAATCCTAAATGTTTGACCAACTCTGATAATGAATTCCATCTAGTCGCATTCATATGAACATGCTCTTTATTACCAATATATTCTTGATAAAATCGGTTTGCGTTAATCTTTTTCTCACCATGAGAAGATCTCAAAAGCCTCAAGAAATCACTTAAAAACTCTCTTGAATACTCTTCAATCTTGTTTCGTGGAGATTCTCCAACTGAAATCATTTTGCGGACATGAGATTCACTTTGAGTATGGCATTTGAACCCATTTTCATCTCGACACTGTTTTTCACAGACTTGACAGTACCATCGAAGTCGTTGAAGACCCTTAGCCTTCATCTTGTTGGCCACATACTTGGGTGTTCCTACTTCAGCTTTACCCATGATGGTTTTGTTGGTGTGGAATTGATCAAAAAAAAAAAAAAGATGGCAAAACTTCAAGGCAGAAAATATATTTATAATTTATTCCATGGTCACGTGACATCTACGTGAATCACAAGTATGCTCTCAATTTAGTTTCCATATTAAATCAAGTTGAACTCTCTAAAGCCAGATACTTGTCACCTAAAGTCACCATCTCTTCAACTTGCTCCTTTGTAAACTTCTTACTTGGACATCTTACCTTTACAATATTCTCAGGCGCCTTGTATAACTTTTGCAAGTATATTTTGGTTCCCTCAATCCCCAATTTCATTAGTTCATTATCCAAATGAGCCAAAGTGAGTTGCGCTTTATAAGCTTCCAAGTGTTTACCTTGAGCAAAAAGGTTGTAGACGGCCAAGACTTGTTTTGGTGCAATGTTGGCGGGTCCTGCAATTGCACCAGCACCGCCCACAGCGAGTGTCGGTACAAGGAAATCAGTCATGCCTCCAAACGCGAGAAACTGTTTGTTTTTGGCTGTGGTGGCTTGAACCACGCGGGTTAGTTTACCAATGTTTCCACAAGTATACTTGGCACCTATGATATTAGGATGCTCAGCCAGTTTCAGCATGACCTCGGAACTCAGATCAAGACCTGCAGTAACCGCTGGGTAATTGTAAATCATGACTGGTACAGGCGATGCATCCGCCAACTGCGTGTAAAATTCAATCAGGTACTCATTGTCAACCATGAATTCATAGTAAGCTGGAGGCACGCACAATACTGCATCAGCACCTGCTTTCCCCGCGTCAATTGCGTTACTAATAGCTGTATGGATTGAATTATCCGAGATCCCAGCAAATACGCGTCTGTCTTTGAATCCATTACTATCAAATGCACTGCGGATAGTGGTGATCAGTGTGATGCGTTCTGCAGCTGTAGTCAAAACGCCTTCACCATAAGTTCCACAGGTTACAACTCCGTGGATACCAGCTTCTGCGAGGCGAAGGACATGTTTGGAGGTGCTTGAAGTATCGATTCCCGTGGATTCGGCTGAAAAGAAGGTAGGAATAGGGACGTAGATTCCATGAGGGATTGAGCGAGACATTGAAGAATAAGAATAAGAATAATAATAAATAATTAAATAAATAAAGAGAAAACCAGCAGTTTATATAGTTTTCATGAATTTCATGGAGAAATCAAATTTGTGGGGTACTCAGGCACATAAATTGTATGGTGTGGGGGGTCATTTCTGACCAACTCCTTCCTGAGATTCCAACTCTGAGATTTTCAATTCCAAAACGCCGAGTTTCTTTGTTTCAACGCTCAATTCTTCTTCCAAACGCCTAATTTGAGACTCAGTCTCTGCTTGATTAACTAGAACTTCGCTCGTCAACAAATCTTCTTCTAGAATCATGATTTGGCTGCGTAGTTCTTGGGCGTACTGGATTCGTTTCTCATGGCGGAATTGTAGGCGTAATAATATCTCGTATCGTGAAATATGCGTGGTAGGCTGAGACTTGCTAGGTAGTTGCTGGGTGGGAACTAAAGTGGTGGTGGAGGTAGAGTCTGGTTCAGAAAAATCCACGAAATTGAGCACCACGTCCATGATATCTGCATACTCTGTTATCTGCTGTTGATTGGCAATGAGGTTAATGGTAGTATTGGAGTTTTGATTAGCTAGATACTTGTTAGAGACCTTGAATGATAGTGTCAGAGTATACATACGGAATTGGTAAAACAAGTTGGCTGAGGATTCAACATGTGATGAATAGGAATATTGACTATCGTCGTCTGTGGATTGAAGAATGCTTTCATTTGAACTGACCGAAGTAACTGTGCTAACTGAGAAAAGACTGGGATTAAACATGGCATCTTGTGGTGAATCTTGTGGTGAAAAAGTATCATTATCATGCGATAACCGTGGGGCCGGTACCAGATAGTTTTGTAATGATGGTTCTAGTTTCCTGTTGGTATGTTCAGATGTCGATGTAAATGAGAGATTGTTGAGTTTAGTTTTGAACTTTTGAAGTGAAGATGAGCGTGTTGAAGATGGCAAGAGAAGACCTTCAGAATTGAGGGAGCATAGAGGTCTACTTGGGAGAAGGTCTGACCTATGTTGATCATGATGATTGAATAACTTTGAGTGTAGGGAGAACTTTTTCATTGTAGTAGTTGATGATTGACAATCGATAAGAAGAGAAAAAGAAGAATCGAGGGTCTTTATATATTTTTTTCTTTCAATTTCATCAACTAACTATTCCACTTGATCCACTGTAGCTACCAAGTCACACCCCCCCTGCACCTCGATCTCAATTCCCTTGACAATTTTTGTTTCCATCTTAGACTGCTGCATTTCAATCCAAAACAGAACGTCCCTGGGCAACAAAAAAGCACTGAATCTGAAAATCTCACCTAATTTGACCTAAATTCAGTTATCGCAAAGGGGATGAAATCGTTAATAAAATAAAATTCGCTTTTCTTCTTTTAAAATGTCAATTCAAGACTGAGAGAGACTTGATCTTTAGGCAAAGAAAAAGGTTTTTAGTGACTTTTTCACTGTGGAAAATTGTTTCAATTTTCATTTCGAGATCCACTACAAAATACGTGTCGTGGTGGATTTCACCTGTAAAAAACGAAACATTAGCTCAAAAAATTCCATTCTGATTCCTTCTTCAACTCTTTCAATTCACTTCATGGGGAGATTCTGCACAAAAACGCCTGTTCCCGAGCTATGATGATCTTTGCACAGGTATCAAGGCGTTTGGCTGATCAATTATCATCTTCATGAGATCAAATATCTCTGAAAATCGCGTTTGAATGCTCAGCCATCATGACATTATGACATTCTCTGGAGAATTTATACTTGCAGCTTAATGGGCCTGGTTCATTTGAGATTCAATCAATTCACATTGAGCCTTTAGGTTTTCGCAGCGGGGATCATGATTCACATTGCTATCAACCTATTAAGTTTTCACGGTGGGTTTCAATGATTCATATTGCGCGCGGTCCATGATGGCGGAATGTCTCTTGCGAATAGCATCCTTCTTTTCATGGGATCCACTTCCAACTACTACTTCATGTACAAAACAGAACGGGTACGCACACTTTGCCCGTTGAACCAAGTCTTCGGAGTAAGCGTTAGCCCAAACATGAGTTCAAGTTCGTCGTAAGTGATATACCTGGATCATCCCTATTGCATCGAGCATAGAAGTTGGAACTTGCAGTTGGAGTTTGGAGGCCGTTGAGTACCAGTTGTTAAACAACTTGCACTTGAAAACATGGAACACTAGATTGTAATCTTGGTATAGATTGCAAAGGCAATTATAACCACGTTATAATCTCATTTTTGTCGATTTCAAAGCAAACCCTGTCTGATTCAAGAGCATCTTCATGATCGATTCGAATCATTCGACCAATAACTTGCTTCTATTTCAATGCTAAAATGATTGCGATAACAGTTCCAGCCGCATGCCATATCAGGCAGTACTGTTGCTCCCAAAACATTTTGGCTTACAAACGCATTTGCTACCAAATCACCAACTCCATTGCTTTCAATCAACTATTGCTTTTAATGCCATGTGTAGTATAAATATCATGACTTCACCAACATTAAATATCAACAAGCTTTACACACAATGGAACGTCTCAACATGATCTCTCAGCACTCTACCAGTGGTGCCATTGCCCAGCACCCTTTGGACCCTCTTTCTCCAGCTGAAATTAGCGTTGCTGTGGGCTTAATTAAAGCTCACCTCTCAGACAAGAAAATTTCTTTCAACACTGTTACTCTCAAGGAACCACCCAAGAGCGTGTTCAAAGCATGGCTTGCCAACTCTGCCGCCGTACCTCCTCGTGAAGTGTTTTTCACTGTTCTTGAGGCTGGCGTCAATGGAATTATCGAAGGATCTCTTAGTCTGTCTGAGGCCAAGGTCTTTGGCTCAAACCTTGTTACTGGCTATCAGCCTATTTTGACTGTCGAGGACCTCCAAAATACTGAGGATGTTGTTAGATCCGATCCCAATGTTATTGAGCAGTGTCGCATTTCTGGAATTCCCGCAGAGGAAATGCACAAGGTGTACTGTGACCCTTGGACTATCGGATATGACGAGAGATGGGGTACTTCCAAGAGACTTCAGCAGGCGCTCATGTACTACCGATCTGATGAGGATGATTCGCAATACTCACACCCACTTGACTTTTGCCCTATTGTTGATACCGAGGATAAAAAAGTTGTATTTATTGATATTCCCCCCGTTAGACGTTCTCTGTCTAAAGCCAAACACTCCAATTTCAACCCTAGAGACATTATTGCAACCACTGGGTATCGTGATACTGTCAAGCCCATAAACGTCACTCAGCCTGAGGGCGTGTCCTTCAAAATGACTGGCAACGTCATGGAATGGCAAAATTTCAAGTTTCATATTGGATTCAACTACAGAGAAGGAATTGTACTATCCAACATTTCATACAATGAGCATGGCACCGAGCGTCCAATTTTCTACCGCATGTCGCTTACAGAAATGGTGGTTCCATATGGATCTCCCGATCACCCCCACCAACGCAAGCACGCTTTTGATTTGGGCGAATATGGTGCGGGATACATGACCAATCCACTGGCATTAGGCTGTGACTGCAAGGGAGTCATTCACTATTTAGATGCTCATTTCTGTGACCGTGCAGGCGATCCCATTACCGTCAAAAACGCGGTCTGCATTCACGAAGAAGATGATGGAGTATTGTTTAAGCACTCTGACTTCCGTGATGGCTTTGCGACTTCTATAGTGACCAGATCTGTCAAGCTTATTGTATCACAGATTTTTACGGCTGCCAACTACGAGTATATGGTCTATTGGATCTTCCATATTGATGGTACCATTCAGCTTGAAGTCAAGCTCACTGGAATCCTCAACACTTATGCCATGGCTCCTGGTGAGGATCTGGGCGGATATGGTACACAGGTATACCCCAATGTCAATGCCCACAACCACCAGCACTTGTTTTCCCTGCGCATCAATCCCAACATTGATGGCGAAGCCAACTCCATTGCAATGGTCGACGCTGTGCGATCTCCACACCCAGTCGGGCATCCTCAAAACAAGTACGGCAATGCATTTATGCCCGAACGCACAGTATTCAAAACCGTTCAGGATTCATTGACCTCATACAAGAGCGATTATAGCCGTTCCTGGGACATGTGTAACCCAAGCAAGCTTCACGAGTTTTCAGGCAAACCCTCTTCTTACAAACTCGTATCCCGTGAGTGTCCACCTTTGCTGCCTAAGGAAGGATCTCTAGTTTGGAAACGCGCTGGTTTCGCAAGACACCATATCCATGTGGTGCCCTACAAAGACTACCAAGTCTACCCAGCCGGCGAGTACGTGCCTCAAACCTCCGGCGAGCCTTCGCGCGGTCTGCCCGAATGGATTGGTGACGGCACTGGCAAAATTGAAAACACAGATGTTGTTTTATACCACACCTTTGGTATTACCCATTTCCCAGCACCTGAGGATTTCCCAGTAATGCCTGCAGAACCTGTTTCATTGTTGCTGAGGCCCCGCAATTTTTTTAAACAGAATCCTGTGCTGGATGTGCCTCCATCGTATGTCATGACGACTTCTGGCGCACGTAAAGCAGCCAACTCAGATAAGCCGAGTTTGACTGACAGCTCATCTCGTTTGGCGTTTGGAGGATGCTGCAGTAAGTAAAAATAAAAATAAAAAACGGTCCGCGGGTTTGTGCCCACAGGCCGTTTTTGTAATCTTTTTTTTTTCTTGTCACCCATAGATCGGATTTCCTTTTATCTTGCTTTCATTATTAAAAACTCAAATTATTTCAATTTTTAAAACTTCCAAACCAACAACCATGTCTTCACAAGTTGAACTTGACAAAAAGTACCTAGGCTTAGCCCTTGAACAGGCCAAGAAGAGTGAGTTTCCATCTCCAGGATAGTGTGGAATAATATCTCTAACATGATACAGGCTTTTCTGAGAATGGAATTCCCATTGGAGCTGTTTTAGTATCTGCTGAAGGCAAGATCCTAGGTGCCGGGCACAACAAACGGATCCAGCAAGGGTCTGCCATTCTTCACGGTGAAATGGATGCCCTTGAGAACGCAGGCCGGCTACCAGGCTCAGCGTACAAGGGTGCGACCATGTATACTACTTTGAGTCCTTGCCATATGTGTACAGGAGCCTGTCTCATGTATGGAATTAAACGAGTTGTCATGGGCGAAAATAAAACGTTTGTGGGCGGTGAAGACTGGCTTAAACACTCTGGAGCTGAGGTCTTGAATCTGGAAGATGAAGAATGTTATGAATTGATGCAAAAGTTCATCACCGAAGTGAGTATAAAATATCTACTGGTGATACGAATATGGCTAACTCTTAGTTTCTAGCGTCCTCAGGATTGGAATGAAGATATTGGAATCTAAATACCCTTGTTTTATATTTTTTGTGTATGTCTTTTTTATTTACCATTTTCTTCGTCCTCGTCTTTATCTTCTTCTTCATCTTCATCATCGCTTCTTGTATCATTAGCAGACGCAGTTCCGTTGATTACCTTAACAATGATTCTGATAATCATGAAGAACCAGATAATCGTAATAATCTGTAGAATACACAAGAGAATCACTAAAGTCCAATGAACAGCTGGCGTAAAGCATTTGACAAGCTCACCATTAGCATCATTGTAACACTTGAGTGGAATGATTTCGGGTGCTTTAATGGCGGTCCAAACAATGTAGTTGTAAATTAAATGTCGGCAAATAAACCAGTCGATTGCAAAAAGCGCAAACGTAGCGTCACAAAGGTTACTCCAACCCATGTAATTGAAGATTTTGGCCAAAGATAGTTGAATATCCACACCGTCCATGAGAATCAAAAATACATGTCCAACTCGCGTATAATGGTAGTTGTAAGAACCGACAATCAACATGCAGGTCACGATATGGTGCGAAAACATTTGGTGATAGTCCTTGCGTCGGTCTTCGACATTTAAAACGTAGATTTGATGAAACGAGAATCCGAGTTGGATCAAGTAGTAAGCTTTAATCAAAATAGGGATCTGATAGTGAGGCCAGCCCAACCACAAATTCGTAGCCGACATCCAGTATTCCGATCCGTAAAGCAGATACATGCCACAAGTGAAAGTCGTTGTGTAATAAACCACCAACCAACTCTGTTCAACGAACCGATTAATGCTCTTTCTCGTAGTAAAGTTGGCTTTCAGGGCCAACGCTCGAAGAATATATTCGACGAAAAATGAACGAATAAATGTGACACCAACAATCCAGTACAACACGAAATACGCATCGTTTATTCCTATCCTGGCGAGGCCTGATTCACCAACATACTGGATGAACAAGAAATTTTTGGTATAAGACTTTGCGAATGGAAATAAATGCAGTAGCCAAACAGAGGCCAACAAAGTGAAGGAAAGGACTATGGGCAAGTTAGTAGGGGTGAAATTAAGGGATGGACGGCTCAGGAGTAACTCCAAAAATTACATACTAGTTTGATTTCTAACAATAAAGTTAGACGATTTGGAAATATCGATGCTTTTGATTTTAAGGGGACGGGCTGAAGTCGGTTTGCTGGGTAGAGAGGGTGTTGGAAGTTGTTGATGTGCTATGCTCAAGGAAGATGTTTTATCAGACCGTTGAGATCGACGATTGAGTTGTTGATCTGAAGAAACAAACTGACCAGAAGAACCTGTAGAACGCTGAGTAGCTTGAGTCAACGAAGCAATAACTTCTTGAGTTTGGGGTGATGCAATCATATTATATGCG
>JAKTYJ010000116.1:0-19177 GCA_030674515.1 Geotrichum armillariae | reverse complement strand
CGCGAGATCACTGCAAGCGAGCCAGCCATGATGAAGTACAAGGGATAGCTTGAACGGAGTTGGTGGATGCTGAAAAAAAAATGATGGATTTTTTTCAGCGTTGTGTGGTTGGACTAAACTAACCTAACCTTGAGTAGGGTAATATTACATTTGGTTTGTGATTGGTTGGAATCAACTTTCCATAGTAAATTTTGGAGCTCACCACCAAAAAAAAAATCCATCGAAAAACTCCCCTTCTCTTTCCTTTCAGTTACTTCAGGTCCAATTTCAACTCCGATTTCATAAAATGTACGCCGCTAGATTCTTGCGCCAATCCGCTCGCCCCATGGCCCGCACCATGGCCACTGCTGCCAAGGTTAACTCTACTCCCCCCGTCCAGCTTTTCGGTCTTGATGGTTCTTACGCTTCTGCCTTGGTAAGTTTATTAAGTTCTACTCAGTATGTTTGTCCATTGTCTAACGAGACCTATTAGTACACTGCTGCCGTTAAGTCGTCTGCTTTGCCCGCTGCTGAGGCTTCTATTTCTGCTTTGAAGACCATTGTCTCTGAGGACGCCAAGTTGGCTACCATTCTCGAAAATCCTGCTCTTTCTGGTGAAGACAAGAAGGCTGTTATCACCACCTTTTCACAGGCCATTAACGCTGATGCCACCGTCGTTAACTTCCTTACTCTGCTCGCCGAAAACAACAGACTTTCTTTGATCCCTTCTATTGCCAACCAATTTGAGACTTTGACCAACGCTGCTAAGGGTGTTGTTGAGGCTACCATCACTTCCGCCTCTACTTTGGATAACCGTACTCTTAACCGTCTGCAAGCTTCTATCTCCAAGTCTTCGTTTGTTGGTGAGGGTAAGACTTTGAAGGTTAGCAACAAGGTTAACCCTGATATTCTGGGTGGTCTTATTGTTGAAGTCGGTGATCGTACTGTCGACCTCTCTGTCTCTAACAAGATTGCTAAGCTCAACCAGGCTCTTACTGACGACATTTAAGTATCGCAAACTAGAAAATGAATTATGATTGTTCTGTGGGCTAGACTCATGATTGTAGGAAGCGCAGTGCGTTGTATTTCAGATGGTGAATGTAAATAATTGAACAATTGTAGCGATACTACCATGCTAACTAAGTCACTTTTCTCGAAATTCGATTTTGTAACAGACTTGGATCACAAACTCAGTATGGGTTTGTTTGAGTTAAACGTGGGACATTTCACGTAGCGTCTCCATCAAACATTTTGATAATCGAATTATAACAAATTCAAAACCGTGCTGGCACTCAACGTATTATAAAAATGGGGAACAATACCGGACAAGTGTTGGACAGCACATACTTTACAGAGCCAATCCTGAGATCAAGAGCTTATTGATAGTCTACATCATTTGAAGATATGTCAAAAAGTATATGGTTGAAATCCATGCTATCCATAATCCTGAGGACTTTCCAAAAAGCTTGAAAATGAGTGCACTTAAAGTTAATTTTTACCATGTTAAGATTTGTTATAGTCGATATTCATGCCATCCATATATTTAAAGACTTTCCGAAAAAACTAAAAATGAGTTTGTCTAAAGTGAAAAAGATCTAACATACGGAGCTTTTTAGAATTCTGGGTTACATTCAACTGCTGTAAAAATATTTATATAACCTGTTTTTTGCATTATAAGTATTTCTAGGTTTTTTTTTTTCCATAATGTTTGCCAAACCGACTACTTTAAGGATAAATTTGGGATTCCTAATAAGCTAAATTTCGCATGAGTAACTATTTAGATTCATTAATTCGGAGGAATACGCCATTTTTATGTAACAGTTTGAGCAATTGGAGTCCCTCAATTGTCGCAATGAGGCCCAGAAGGAACTAACAGAGAAGTACAACGAGAAGATGAAGAAGTATGAGTTGGAGAACATCACCGAGTCGCTTGGTAACGAGAGATGAATATATGGAGATATAAGATGAATACCGGGTGGATTATTAATTATTAAAGTGGGAACTAGAAAGTGAAGTTAAACAATTCAAGTATTGAGTTAAGCACAAATAAAAGAACAAAATTAATTCAAGCTTAAATTGAGGAATAAGCAATGAACTAAAACTTTAGTAGTATTTTGCATGCTATACTTACTAACGATTGACTGAAAATGTTGATTGTTGAATGATATGACCAAGAACTTCTGTAAATTTGAGATGAACAATAACTGATGCAATTCTAGGTTATTGAAGTTAATGATCAGAAAATAAAAGATTTGATCCAGCGTCCTTATGTGATCTAAGGAAGAGTTGGAAAAGAGAAGGGAAACTGAGTCAATTGAAGGTACTTAATGAATTATGAGATTTTATGAGATCAGTTAACATGTGGAAAATTTCCTACTAATACTTGCATTTAACCAGCTGTGTTTGTTTTTTTGGCATAAATGTGTATGGTGTTTCAAGGTCTTTTGAAAGAGAAAACTAGAGTATACTAGGTGCTATCTGCCAGATCTATAATACATAAGTTACTTGTATTAATTTAGTCAGCTCCCTAAAATATTTTGAATTTACATTCATCAAGAAATGGAGCACTCAGAAATTGGAACAAAAGTCTGAAAACGCTAGCCAAATAAGATATTGCATCACAAACTTAGTATGTGTTTTTTTCACGTACAAACGATACTCGGTGTTTAATTAATGATATAGTTACTACCCCTATTTAATAAAAAAGCCTACTAGCTCTAGATCCATTTAAATATGCTGTTTGAGAATAAAAGCTCTCCTTTCTTAAAGCACCCACTGGTCAAATTAGTCCTATATTTGTATATGTGCCAGGTTAGGGCAATATATTATGAGAGACTTTCTTTAGGCTTTTGAGTAGTTCCATCATGGCCATTTCACGACCAGACGATTTCTCAACCTTCCTGTTAAGATATTGCTTTAAATTTATATAGAGTGGTTGCTGAGACACAAAATATATAGGCCGTCTTTTTTAAAACAATTAGTTGGCTCAATTCAAGCATAGGAAACCTTTATTTTTGGACACAGGTAGTAGTTAGCTTAGAGAGGGGATTGTTACTCGAATAAGTTGATTATTAACAGGTTAGAAATTAATACAAATATATATTGAGATACTCAGAGAGAATCAATCTGAAGGTAATGAGAGTACTGCTAAAGCTAGTTAAACGTCGGTAATAGTAACAGTCTGAGATTGAATTCTTGGTACCAACTCAATCGTCGCCCAAGAAGGTTCATCTAGAAGAATGAGAAAAAAATGAGCTTCAGCCAAACTAGAATAAAATACTGACTTGAAAATAGAAATGCTATTTGATAGAATATCAAAAACATTTAAAAATATGAGCCTATGCAGTTTAAGATGGTTAAGAAACAAAATAATGGACGACTAAGAACGAGGGTACAGTGTAGAAACTTCGAAAGGCATTTGATTGAAATAGTGGCTGAATACTATGGTACTACGTTTAACTAAAGAAAATGTACAACTGCTAACGAGACTAAAATCGATTTAAGGATTAGAAAAACGGGCGTAGAGTTTCATCAATTTACAGTGAAGTTCCAATAAAACAGAAGCAATACAAGAAATATGCAACAGAATAAAAAAAGCCATAGTGAAACTAAACAGACTTAAAAGAGAGTGTATCACAAAGAATTTGGAGCCAAGTTGAAGCAACGTATGACTTAGCTATGGCCTGATTTGCTTATTCTTGGGTTACAAACTCACAATTTCCACTGCAAAACACCTAAATCTCCGTTTCTACAAGCACGTACCGAATAGCTGTAAAGGTTTGAAGTTGTATGATTGATTCAATATACCATTATGCATTGATGATTGAAAAAAAGCCAATGCACCAATTCTGCGGTATTGGGGCTTTAACTGTTAAGATTGAAGTTGAACCGATTGCAATTAGCATTAGTATATTTTGAATCAATCCATACACAGTTCTCGGTCTCACTCACCATTCGGTTCACAGCGCTTCTTTGAACTTCCAGCAAAATAGCCTCAGAGCCCGGTTTGTCTTAGTCTTTGAAGCCTCTTTACTACATTAAGTCATTGAGCTAATTTTTTATTTCCGAACCGACGAGTGGCCCTTAGTCAGACGCAATGGACTAAGTCATGTTGCGTTACACTAAAAAATCACATGAGCATGTAAATTTAGGCCGAGTTGAGTCGTTAAAGGTGTCCCGAGAGGTCCGAACAGCACAACCAGCCAACTTGAAAAGTTATGGATGTTAAAACCGAACCAGGTTTCAATTACGGACTTCAGGGCTTTGGACTTCATTAAGCCTCGAATACCAGAAAGAGAAGAAAAGCCTTTTGTCCCAATGACGCAGATTTTAATCGGAAAAAGAAGAAAAAAACATTATTATTAATTTTTTTTCCCTTTATTTTCACTAGTACCACTACTATGATTCCGATTCATAAGGTCTAACATTTCCCTCGATATATAAACCTCAGCTATCCCCGTTATTTAATCATTAATTTTCACACCTCCTTTTAGTCCATAAACCCATACACACACAGATACTCTTATCATGAAGATCTCCGCCATAGTGCTGGCTTCTCTAGCCTCTCTTGTTGTTGCTAATGACACCTTGCTGCCCCGTCACGATGATGAGACTCACGGTACAACTCTCCATGTTGATGCTCACGACAAAAAACCTGACCATTCGGCTCACAATGGCACTCCCAAGGATCATGACATGTCACATATGAACTCCACCACCATGGAACCTTCACCTGCGTCAATGCATGGCAGTGGCCACTCTCACAATAGAATCTCAATCCTAGACGACCCCAATCTTGAGCCCCAGCAGCGTGCGTACTGGGAACAATATGATCCCACCACATTCCTGTCAGCGCCAGCGCCAAACAAGTTTTTCCTCTACTCGCATATTGCCCTTAACCTCATGGCTTGGATTTTTGTATACCCAGTTTCTCTCGCGCTCTCAGTTGCAAAATCGCCCTTCTACATTATAGTTCAAACCTTTCAATTCGCAACTGTAGTTGCAGGAGCATTCTGTTTGGTTGTCTATGGATCTACAGCACCGCATGATTTATATCCGAATAATGCGTACTCAAGAGCGTCGATTGCAATGTTCTTCATGTCTTCTGCTCATTGGTTTGCGGCAGTCATCAAGTTTCTAGCTAATTGGGCTGTCTCTTCGCATGGCATTGGTGCAGAGTACGCACTTGCCAACCTCAATTCTCCCTCAGGCCTTGCTTTCCGACCTTCTCAGGATAGTGGACATGGTGTAGACTCGGACGACTTTACGGCGCAAAACTTCAGTGATGGTGACGATCTTGATGAAGATGACAGACTAGTGTATGCCAGTAATCCTGAATCCCCTCCCTCACCGCAAAACAAGTACATGGCACGCATCATGGCTAACCAGACAATCCACTCTGTTGTGTCCAAGCTGGGCACCCTCGCCAAGTTAGTCTACGCTATTCTCAACCGGCCTTTATTCGTAATTGGAATTCTGTACCTCCAACTTGGCGCTTTCACCCTCTTTCGCATGGGATTGGGCAAGAAGGTTTTCAGTGATCTGGCTCATTCCCTCAAAGGCAGTGTTTTCCTTCTTTATGGAGTTCTGACTCTGCAAAGGTATCTGGGCGCTTTTGCAGACCGCGGAATGGCTTGGAATATTGCTCCAAGCTCGTCTATCGACCCCTTGCTCAAGCCCAAGAAAAGTACACGTATCCTGCGCGACCCAGCCTCTAAACCATTCACTGCTCGCATCATTTCTTGCTTTAGTTCCCCTACAATGGAGTTTGTAGAGTGCGCCATGATCTTTTTCTACGGCTGTACTAACGTGTTTATGGAACACCTGGGAAACTCTGACGGTAAATGGTCGCACAAGGATCTTCAACACGTATCTATTGCATTCATGTACTTTGGAGGTGGTCTATGTGGTCTTTTAGTCGAGTCTACATATATTCGACGCTTAATCAACCGTTCATTGTCTGCATCTAACAACGACGAAGAAGACGATGCCAACAGCGGCATGCAGGGCACCGTTTCACTAAATCCATTTCCTTCGTTTACGGTATTCTGGACTGGTGTTCTCATGTCTCAACACCATCAAACGCTACCCCTTAGTACTAGCATCCACATGCAGTGGGGTTATTTATTAGCTGTGGCCGCTGTGTTTCGGCTTGCAACTTATTTTCTCATCTTTCTCCGTCCTGTTACATCTACTGTTCCGTCTCGCCCAATCACAGAGCTGATTACTTCGTTTTGCCTAATTGCCGGAGGTCTTGTGTTTATTCAAAGTAACGGTGAAACCGTTGAGGCCATGATGTACCGTGCTTTGGACGGCATGTTTACAATGAACGTGACGGTAGGTATGACGAGTTTAATAATGTCGTGGGTCATGGTGGTTATGACTTTTAAAGCATGGGCCACCAAACGTCGGTCTAGATCAGCATTGACTTCTAATGCTTAATTGGATGTTCTTTTTCATCCTATGACTAATGCTTAATGATGGTATGCTTTTCCTAGGGAGAGCGTATGCTTATATTTTCCTTATAATTTAATGCTTAATTTTTCTTATCACCAGTACCTTTGAGTGTTGATTAGATTTTTGTAAATTGAAGCATAAAATGTCACGTACTTGTATGGCTATTCTTAAGGTGTTCTTTTATGAGTAAAAATGGGTAAGCTCGTGTTTGTAATACACTTTCACAAATTTGGAACGGCTAATTGTGTCACAAGACTGTTCATTGATTTGGCTCTCACAGTCAAACCGTAACTTTTTGGGTGCTTGAAGTTTCATCATCTTGGATTTTTTTTAATAGGCCTGGCTAGTACATCACAATTTCATGTAGGGCTTATTCTGATATGTGTACTAATTGGAGTAACTGGCTAACTAAAAAATTAATTAGACTTGCGTTTAAAGTGTACAATGTGCATTATTGCGCAAAGCGGTTTTTTCTCACTAAAAGTAAAAAAAAACTTAGCATTGAATTATAAAGCTAACTTCAAAGTGAAAATAGTCAGATTGTTTGTCATTTAAACATAATTTCGAGGAATAATTCTTGTATCTCCTCCTGGAAGTTTGAAGAAGAATAAAAAAAATTCAGGGTCTGGTGATTTTAACAGGAAGGCCATTTAGTTTAAATTTTCAGCATAAAACACTGAATCATGAGCATGAATTGGCATGTCGAACTTTGAAAAGAGTTTAAAACATTTTTATTACTGGAAGAGACATACTGGAGAGTCGGAAGTCGGAGGATTTCAGCTCACAAGCTTAACTGAGTTGTAATTTGTAAAATGATTCTCTCGGAGTTAAAAAAAAAGAACTCCAAAGTCAAATTGCTCACGAAAAAATAATGGAACCTAACTGGGGTTGATTTCAGTGTCAGTCAGTTGATTTGAGAATATATTTGATTGTGGTCCTACAGAGAAATAATGTTTGAGAAATAGTTTTGAAAGTGGGCTTCCTTAGCAATGGAGACAAATTCTGTCAAGTCATAATGCCATAAAGCAGTATATGTGAGTTCTGTAGACAAAACAAGTAAATCATCTTTGTGATACTTACCAATCCTCAACTTATCTTTACATGTTTGAAACTTCCATGCCAACCTGCCAACCGTAACTAAACCTCAACTTTCAACTTTCAACACCCGAAACCCAAAAGCCTTTAGCTTCAATTCCAACATCCATCTAACAAAAACTCTCAATTTTACTTTTAAATTTCAATCTCTCATGTGTTTTGTGATTAGCTTTCAAAACTGTAATCACAAAATGAGCTTGCAGTCGAAAAGAATAGCTGATCTTGCCAAACTTAAGCAATAGCAAATCTCAAAAGTTCAAGAAGGTTTAAAGGTTGACAATTTACTTATTCAGATTACTTTCTAAGATCCATCTCGTTTAAAATTTCTCTTATCAATATCTATCCAATTTTTAACCGTATTTTTTTAGCAACTCACTTCCAGTAAAAACTCTTTAATTGGTAGCGGTAAAAATATTAAAACAGGTTTCAAAGTTAAAAACTTCAAGGGGAACTTTTTGAGATATTCTGTAATCCAGAGCTAAGGTGTATTGTTTGAAATCCCATCTCCAAACCCTCTATATAAATACGCCAACCCATATGATTTTGCAAAATATATCAACGTCGAAATTGTCAAAATACTTTTCAAATACTGGTATGAGATAATTAAAACTGTTATCATATCCCCTCTGGGGAACGATTTACAGCTAACTGATATGTTTTACCAAAGAAAAAAATATTGGAGGGACACAGACCAATGTTGTTTTAATTCGCAGGTTTTTCAAAATTTTGAAATCACCATAAAAATTGTATACAGTCTATAGTTGAGAGAATCCAATCGTTTGTTTTATTTAGAATAAACGTATGTTTATCAAGTAAATTAGAATGCTGTAAATACAAAATCAGCCTGCTATATGGTTTTTTTAAATTTCTAGAAACTGTAACCCATGGCTAGCATTTTTCATTCAAAATATTTGGAAAGTCAAAATATAACCATTGGATCAAGTTCATGTTCATGTAGACTAGATTGCCATTTTATGATTCTTTAGATGAAAATTTGACAAACATTAGAATATACAGAAAATACAGAAAACATCATTGTCTTAAAAGTAATTGAAGCATTTGCAAGTCCGCCTCACTTATCTCCTGCCCATCATTGTCTAAAGCTTGCTTAAACATTCTAGCCACCAGTTTTGAAATTTTCAAGTTACCTCTTGTCACAATCTCATGCTCTAACTTGCTAGACATGATTCGTGCAGCTTCAATAATAGGTTCTGAAATCTTGGCTAGCCGGGCTACATTAAGGCCATATGATTTGTGAGCTATACCAGGTACCAGCGTATATAAGAATGTGATCTCATTATGGCTTTCATCGATATCACCTTCATGGGCTTTCTCGATAAATCCCATGTGATAGTTCTTGACTGAACCAGGGTATACACTTTCAAACTCTGAAAGTGAAGGATAATGTGTCACAAATAATGTCAATGCTCGAATTTCTTCCACGAAATAGGCAAACACTGCGTGAGCAATTGCTACTCCATCCATTGTACCAGTACCACGTCCAATCTCGTCTAAAATGACCAAAGATCGACTTGTCGCACAATTCATAATATCGGCACACTCTTTGAGTTCAACTTTGAACGTGGATTCTCCTGACATAATGTTGTCGTACGCGCCCATTCTCGTGTAGACTGCGTCCAGAATTCCGATTCGCGCACTATCAGCAGGTACGTAGCTTCCAACCTGAGCCATGATTGCAATGAGCGCTAGTTGTCGAACGTATGACGACTTACCACCCATATTGGGGCCTGTCAAGATCAATGCCCGCGCTTTCGCTTCATTTGACAATAAGTTGCAATCATTTGGAACATAATTATTCAGCAGAATTTGTTCTACCATTGGATGTCGTCCTTGTTTAATATCCAAACACGGCTCATCCACATACTCAGCTTGCACATAGCAAGGTTGAGATGCAAGTGCCGCTAATGACATGAGACAGTCTAGTTGTGCAACCGCTTGTACCACCATTCGATACTTTTCAAAGTTAGTTCCATCCACAACCCGGTCGATATACTGAGCAAATGATTTATCGCACTCAACCACTAACTGTTCTTTGCATCTGTCCAAGTCTTGAACTAATCTAATGACTTCGGGTGAACGGAATCGGGAAACAGCTTTGGTTTGACTTAACTTGATCCAATTATCTGGCACTTTTTTCAAATCAGCCTTTTTCACTTCTAATTGATACGCAACGCCGGCGGGTGTGCTGTATTGCAAGTATGCCAGATTGGATTCTTTCCTCAGTACCACCAAATGCGCATTTAGCTCTTCTTCTACTGCAACGATATTCATTTTCTCATCTTCAATGTTTGTATACCGTTCGTCGTCATTGAAAAATTCCATTTTATCGTTTTTCATCGCAGCTTCCTTTGATATTTCACTCAGAAACGCGGCTGTCGTATCTGCACATGACGAAAACTCACAAAACAGCCTATTTAGAATATCAGATTTGAATCCAAATTCTCGCTGTGTTCCCAGACATTGTCCAATCCTGTTTAAGCTGTTCAAAACATAATACATGTCTTTGCGTGAGCATCGTCGAAAGTAAATGCGAATCAATCCTTTTTCCAAGTCCGGCAAATTGCGCATTACAGTTAAGATTTTCTGAATTGGGTCATTGAATCCTGTTTTCAGTTCCGTCACTGCTGCGACTCGATGCTCAATGGCTTCTCGGTCAATCAACGGACTGCCAATCCATTTTCTTAGCAACCGCTGTCCAAAAGATGTTCTAGTATGGTCCATTACCCAAAACAAACTGCCCTTGGCTTTATAGTCTGTTTGATTTTGAAATAATTCCAAACTTGTAATAGTGTTGCCGTTCAAAAACATGTGAGCTTGCGAACTAAAAGGCGAAAAGTTCTTGGTCAAGTCAAACACATGTTCCAGCTTAAATGATTTCAAATATGTAACTAGCGATGCTAGACATGCCTTGATCTCATCTGAAAATGAAGAAATGTAGTCCAACTTTTGCGCTGTGCTGTCGTCTGAAATCCCGTTCATGTAAAACTCGCTAATAAACACATTGACTTCTGTTACTGACAATCTCTCAGTTGCCTCAATTCTTGGTTGAGTATTTAATACTTGTGAAGAAGACAACTGCAATACCAGCTTTTTGGTCGAGCTGCTGATATCGCCCACAAGCAAGATCTCACATGGCTGAATGTGCAATAGGCGAGTTTCCAGCTCAGTCAATAGCACGGTATCTTCAAACGAATCGTAGATAATATCACCAGTAGACGATTCCACAGCTACAATGCCAATTTGCTTGCCACTCGCTGTCGGTTGCTCGCAAATAGCAAGTAAATACGATGACATGTTTCCATCAGAAAATTGTCCACTGGCCCCAGACCCCTCAAAATCATCCACATAGGTTCCCTTGGTATACAAATGCGCCAACTTCCTCTCAAATGGCGCGTTTCTATTATCGCCCGCCGCTTTCAACGCAGCTGTTTCCATCTGATTAACCACCCCGACCTTGAACCCCCGATCCACCAAGCGTTTCACATGAACTGACAGCCTATGCACTGGGAAACTTGTAGATGCAAACTTGGTATACAAAGCATCCTGCTTGTTTCCCTCTTCAATGCTCATTCGGCCTGGTACTAGAAACATGCCTAATTCCTTAGATGCAACTTTGGCGTCCTCTCCAAAAAACCTGTATTTGTAGCCGACCTCTACTACCAATAGTACATCTGGATTTGCTCGTTTCAAATCAACATATTGCTGCTCCATGGGCGTCAATTTCTTTTTGGCGGGCTTTTTGGTCGCAGTTTTGTGCGACAGTCTTTTCTTTAGGTCACTCAACGGAGACTCGTCCTCTTCCTCAGGGTCTTCAAGGTCTTCTGGATCCTCTTCAATCAAGCGCCCTGATTCATAGCGACCTCGTTTGATAGCTTCAATACTTCCTGGTTTGCCCAATTTCGCTAGAAATTTGCTACGCAACTTTTTCTTTGCATCCAGCTCCTCAGGGGTGAGATCCTGAGTTGCCACCTCGCCAACTGATGGTGATCTTTCGCCAGAGTCTCTATAGTTGTACTTGAGCTTTCGTTGAGCTACCAAAAGTGCCTGATTTCTTTTTGGATTCACTGCTGCCTTCTTTCTAGGTTCCTCGGAAACCTCCAACTTGCGCTTAAAGGGAACGACCTCCGGTTTTGCTACAGGAATTGGGCATTGAGTAGCCTTGGGTGCGAAAAACTTCGACAGCAGCGACTGTTTCTTCCCGTCTTTGCTCTTTTCTGTCATTTCAGCATATATGTTGTTGAAAAGCAAAACGCGTAAAACCCTTTCTATTTGAAAAAAAATATACTACCAAAAAAAATAAACACTGATTTCATTTTCGACACCGCACAATGTATGGAGACACAGCAGCTAAATTGATACAGGACTCGCGGCGGACGCAGAATCTAGACACTTTACCACCATACCAAGATGAACTGGTAACAAGCATTATTCGCGAGATCCTTGATCTGGCCAAGGATGCCGAAGAACTAGGCCAGTCATATAACGAATCTCAGGAGGAGCTTGCACGACTTCATCATATACCCGAAGAAGAACTTCAGGAGAATCGACAGATGCTCTGCGCAATGCTAGTAATGCACTTGTCTATGTTTCGCAATAAGCGGTGTCTGATGGCGTACACAAAACTACGCGCTGACAATTTAGCGCGAATGGCTTGGAACGAGGTCGATTACTTGGATCCTGTAAATACATATAACCTAGCTCCATCAGAGCAGGAGTATTTGAAGCAGTATTCAGAGCTGGTTGTGGACTACAAGGGAATATGGACAGATGTGGATTTAACAGGCACTTTGGAGCCCCCGAGAGACTTGTTTATCGACGTGCGAGTGTTGAAAGATGCAGGCGAAATCCAGACTGAATATGGGTAAGTTCTACAAATGGGCTTTTAACGTCTTACTAACTGGCAATAGTGTCTTCAATCTCACCAAAGGCTGTCAGTACTATGTGCGTCAGGCTGACGTTCAGCGCCTGATCCAGCAGGGCTACCTCATGAAACTGTAATGAATTATTTATTAAGCACAAGAATCTAGAATATCTGGAGAAATTAAAGGGGAGCATTAAGTTTTTGCCAGTGAGTAGTTATTTGTAATTGGAATACACTCAATGGTATACATACACTCAATGGTATTATACTGATTTCTCAGCATTCAAGTCTCACGTCGTCGAGAACAGATTCTGGAGTATATAAAGTAATTTCGTCTCATCGCTTTGTTGGATCTGGAGTTGCTCACCAACAAAAAACGGGACCAGAAAACTTAAAAATGTTAGCCAAAAGAACTTCTTCTCCTTTTAACTCTGCAAAATCAAGAATGGGAGCCTTTTTTTCTCAGTCTGCCAATTCGTCTGTAAAGTCTAACTCTGTGTGGTCCGCATTACCATTTGATGGTCTTGGAGTTGGACCACGCCCCTTGGGCCTTCCAAGCCCAACCCCAGAGGCTCACGCAAAGCTCCTCCAGCTACTACGTGCAAACCATCTCTTCCATGCCACTCTTTATAACAACCGCAAGTTTCATAACCACGTCCCTCATGCCCTTATTTCAGCCTACTACTTGGGTGCTGATCCTGCCATCCTATACCGAATCTATGAAGCTACTTCTGAACCTGTCGCCAATTGGGAGGAAGACTCGCCTGCTGAAGTAACCGATGAAGACTGGTTTGAGTTTGTCGGTAAGCCAGCGTATGAACGCGGGTTCCAGGATTATTTTCAAGAGAAAATCACTGACAGCCTCGACTTTGACTGGCGCAAAGTGGTCCGAGATTTCTTGGTCTATCCTGAGGGCCCTACCAACCCGAAACTTATGCTTGATGCCATTGTCGGAGGATTGCTTCATCCTTTAATTCATTTGGGATATGCTGTGGAACTCAATGACTGGGAAGTAGCTTCTGAAGCTTTGACATTGACTGCTGCTTCATACAAGGATTACAACACTGGATTATTGAAATTGACTCCATTTGAAGGCAAGCCAACTACGGGAACTACTCCACTGGAGATTCTCAAAGCTGTTCGAGCAGATTCTGCTTTTGATGGAATATTTGAACTTCCTTCAGACGGTAATATTGGACAACTTATTGCCCAGTTCCCTGAAAAGTTGACAGAATACACCAACCAGTTTGTACTTGGAAAGACTACTGAGGATCTTATTGTCAATCTGAAGGCACTTCTTGGGACCGCTGCTTTAACTCTTTGCGCTACTCATCGTGATGTCGCTAGTAAACTACCAAGTTATGACTTTTATCTTTTACATCTCTTCACCGCTACTCAGGCCGCCATTGAAATCATTGATACTTCTTCTGATGATTCCTTATTTCCTGTGGAATTACAATACGAATTGGTTCAAAAACTTTGGCTTTTCTTTGTGGTACTGTACATTATCCAGCTTCGTCCCAGCATATCCGTTTCTCGCATCACAAAGCCTGTTAATACTACTGTTCTTCCTCCTACCACCTCTACGGTGTTTGAAACCATTGACGACAGTGTCTGGGCTAGCACGCATGATGTTTTGTTTAATTCCAATGTTACGAAACTTGACGCTCATGTCATCAAAGCAGTTCGTGGATTACTGTTTTGTAGCAGGTACATTGAAAAGCCGGTATTGGGCTTGCCTGAAACCACAGAGCAGGGTGTCGAGCTCTTTACACAGGCTGCATATATTTTGGCGTATTCAATGCAGTCACAGAGATTTTTTGGACATTCACAACCTACCATGGACACGTTGGACATTAAAGACTGAGACAAATTGAAAATAAGATAATGAAATAATGGTTTAATGGAATTTAGTAAATGAAGCAAAGTAAAGGAAATATGAATGTGTTGGCTATGCGACTACTTCTGTCAAATCCTGGAGAGTCTGCTCGTGTTGGTTTGGCAGAGAAAGAATAAGAGTCGTTGCCCAAGAACATAGTAGCAAGATATTTTATCAAATTCAGTTACCCCCAAGTTAATAAGTGCAGGACTCAAGTACTTGATGGATATGGCCAACTTCTTCTAACTTTACCTGTTTAGTTGCATCTATTACAAGTTTACATACAAAACATGTTTGTGACCAGCTGCAGCGAAAAACAACTACTTGCAAATACTCCAATGTTCTCTCGAAAAAAAAAGTATCGCACTGTTTCCCGCAAGTTGCTGGCCATAAATAATGTTATTTCATCTTAATTGCACGGCGAACCAGAATACCAAATCCAAATGTCATAATCATTAAGCCTGGTATTCTTGCGCAATATCAAAACACTTCGGAAACATACATCCAAAAGACGTACTAATATACGTTAAAACATTAGAGAGAAAGATACGGAAAAGGGAATAATGCACCTAGAAACAGAATTGAATGTAAGAAAGAAACAGAAATATTTCGGTGAATTTTAATTTATAGGGGCTGCTTTGGGAAAGGGGTTTTGGTAAGGGTGAAATATTTGACATGGTACGGCTGATATTTACGAAATTAACTTGGAGAAGCGAAATTGAAAGCAGTCTCAAATTGGCTTTTTATTGTGAAAAATAGCATGAAAGTAACATCAAAGTCTAAAGTTCTTCTTTTAATTTTCTTTAAATGTTGAAAGGACAAGATTTAAGTCATTTTCATGGACTTTTTGCACGTTTCTGCTCTCATTTCTATGTCAAACTTGGGTTGACAAATCTAATACCGATACCTCATTCATACTTTAAGAATATCTCAAGGCATAAAGTTCTTTAAATTTAAGTTATCTTTGCACAGCATTGCACAGCATTGCGCTTTGAAATAGTAGATTAAGTGGCCTTCATTGCTCAGCTTCAAAGTCAACCGATTTAATGCCAAATTTTAATCAATTCAAGTTAAAACTTTTGTATATGAATTACTTTGATATTTTTACTTCTTTTTCACAACTTTCAGACATTTTTAATGACATCTACATTACTTATTAGCACCTTTCTCCTAGTCAATTCTGCTTCACTTCTCGTTGCACAGGCCTTTCAGCCGCGCATTCTAGAAACAATGACTAAGCGAGACCTTTTCAAATTTTCCTTCCCTTTTTCACCATCCATCATAACGACGGATATCTCAACATAGAAAAGTACAATGCCACGAAACGAAGAGGAAGAAGAAAGTCTGTTTGTCTCTGGAGGCATGGAAAGCGACCAGGAGATGGAAGATGCGGCTCCAGTAAAAATCAAAAAAGAACCAGACAGCGTGACAGTGATTTCTAGTAGCGAAAGTGAAAGCAGAAGCTCAAGTACTAGTGGAGAAGGCAGCGAAGAGCCTGCTGAAATGAATAAAACTGCTGAACTGGACGATTTGGATCTGTTTGAGCCTCCAGCGGAACCTAGCACTGGATCGACCTCAGCGCCAGTAGACGTCCCTATGGGCATAGATGAGAATGACGAGATTGTACAAGAGTTTCCTGTTTTCTTTTCAACAGGTCTTCTTGATAAATTATACCTCCTGCAATACCCTACGAGATCAGCAGCGCGACCACTGGTGGACGCAAACAACACAGGAATTCTTGACTCGCGAATCAAGATGGATTCTAAAATGATTGAGATTGATGTGCCATTAGAAACCAAGAAATTCTACGACACTGAAAAGGGAGAGCATTGGAACAATCTTAGCAAGCAGACATTTACAGGAGTTGCCAAAAAGTCGGATGGAGAGTACATGATTGGTCTCTTCAAGGGCAATGAATTGCATCTCAATGCTGTCTCTGCTGTGGCACAATTACGACCCCAATTCCTACACATTACGCATCGTAACCTGGCTGAACAAGAAAAGGAAAAGGAATCCAAGGAAGCTGAGAAACCTGAGAAAGCAAAGAAAGGCCCTAGAGCTGTTACAATGACAGCCATGGCTAGTGGAGAAAACGCACCCAACTTTAGCGGAGCCATCTCTGCGAGAAAACACATGGAGGACGAGGACTTTGTTGGCATGGACTGGTATGATCGTGATTCAGATGAGTCTTGGAGTATATCAGACAAGCTTCTCGCCACTAACAAGAAAGCTTTGATCTCGAAAACTACGTTAGAGCAATACGTGGAGGAAATCAGTGCTCCATATATTGATCCAACCTTGAAAATTGTGCAATCATAATCTATATAAAACCTATTTAACCAAACCAAATCTTGATCAGCTCTTCACTGACACCACTGGTTGTGAGAACACCAATATCCGTAATTAAAGCTGTAATGTACTGATGGGGAGTAAAGTCAACTTTAGGCAGGTTTGCCATTTCATTAGGCTTGTCTTCAGTTGTGAATTCCAAAGGATGCTCGGTAGGAATATCACTGGGAGATACTGGAAAGAGACGAACAAATTTGTGACTTTCAGCAACAACGTAGAAAGGACGGTTAGTAGCAGTAGCCAAAACACCAATCTGATAAGTTCCAGACTCATTAATGACACCTCCACTCTCAGCAACACCTTCAGCACCAACAAAAATCTTGTCCACCTTTTGAATCACGTATCCAACAGTAGCATCTGCAATTAGCGAAGTAGGTATGCCATGTTGACGTAAAGTATGGGCCATTTCTACACCTTGCTTCGATGTGCGTGATTCTGTAACGTAAACACGGAATCGAATCAGCTTTGATGCTGCGTGCAGCAGCAGAGCAGTAACAGCTCGCGATTGTGAGTGGACCAGGATGACCTAGATCTGTTAGTATGACTTTTTGGTAAAGAAGAATGCAAAACTTACGTCGTCATCACGGATAAAAGCAAGTCCATTACGTGCAATCTTATCTCTAGAAGCCTTTGCACGCTCTACAAAAAGCTTTCCATTCTTAATCAAATGCTGTTTGCAAGTTTCCCATTCCTAGAAGGTTAGTTGATCTGTCTAAAAATCCAAGACTTTTCACATACACCATATTCGTTAATGTTTCTTAAAACAAATCGCGTAAACAAATCACATCCTGCTGATAAACTGATGGAGTTATTCACGCTTTTCTTGAGGGTAGCGGTAGCTTCACCCACAACCTTCATTAGTTCAGATGAGGTAGAAGCTAAGTTTGTATTTAGTAGCGTTCTTTTTCAAGTCTCTTAAAGGTCAAACTTACTCTCAGTAGTTCCCAGTAATGCTACTAAACTTTCAATGGCAGCGATAGGCATGGTCATTTCAGAGTCTTCGGCAAGAAACTTGAGGTAAGTAGCCTTGATGTCAAATTTGCCGTCAATCAAGACAGGCACAATTTCTTTATTGTCAATATTAGAGTGCGCTAGACATGTGTTAGTACTTGAAATCGCAGCTCTTCTATCCAACTTACTCATCTTGTATTTGATCCTGGTGGTGAGAAGGGAATCTTTTTTTGGCTTGAAAATTGAAAGTTTTTTTTTGAGTTTCCCTTCAATTATCCTCACTAACACTTGCTCGCCATGATTCACCAAGTAAATGCACATCAATGTGCACTGCGGCAGCTCAAAACTGCTAGGATTCTAGTTGGTAGACATTATAGTCCAACTGCCGTTGTTCAGAGACTTTTGGGGCCTTTGGCTGGCCAAAGGCTGTATTCGCAGCATGTAAATCCTGCTTCACAGGATACTAAAATCCGAAATATCGGCATTATTGCTCATATAGACGCAGTAAGTGGAAAATGACATTTGAAAATCAATTCTGACAAGTATAGGGCAAAACGACTACT
The DNA here is from genome assembly GCA_030674515.1 of Geotrichum armillariae. Taxonomy (NCBI): domain Eukaryota; kingdom Fungi; phylum Ascomycota; class Dipodascomycetes; order Dipodascales; family Dipodascaceae; genus Geotrichum; species Geotrichum armillariae. The sequence continues at coordinate 1,023 of JAKTYJ010000116.1, read as the reverse complement.
ACAGAGAGAATGCTCTATTACAGTGGGCTAATCAATCGAATCGGCAGTATGTTTTTATGAGTTACACACGAATGTCACTAACGTCAAAAAGATGTCGACCAGGGAGATACTGTCATGGACTACTTGCCAGCTGAGCGAGACAGAGGAATTACTATTACCTCTGCTGCAATCACCTTTAACTGGGCTGGCCATAAAATTAACCTGATCGACACTCCAGGCCACGCTGATTTCACATTTGAAGTCATTCGATCGATTCGTGTGCTAGACGGAGCAGTCACTATTCTAGATGGAGTGGCAGGTGTTGAGGCCCAAACCGAAAAAGTTTGGAAACAAGCTAGTGAAATGGGAATCCCGCGGATTGTGTTTGTGAACAAAATGGATCGTGAAGGAGCAGGTTTCAGCAGAACAGTGCGTGAGGTTGTTGCAAAGCTGAATACCAAAGTGGCTATTTTAAACTACCCATATTTTGAGGAAGGCAAGCTGGATGGACCTTTTAGAGGTGTCGTGGATGTGCTTGAAAAGAAAATCATTCAATGGGAAGAGGGCTCAGATGGTAAAGATATCAAAATCAGGGACATTTCTGAGGTTGAGGGCGTGGCAGAGGAGTGTGACAAAGCTAGGACAGCTTTGATTGAAACTCTTTCCGAGCTTGACGACGATCTTGGCGAGCACTATTTGGAGGTTGGTGATTACATGGAGGTATCGAGCCAGGAAATCAAAAAGGCGCTCAAGAAAGCAACGCTAGAAAAGAAAATTGTACCTGTTCTTTGCGGTGCCAGTTTCCGTAATATTGGTGTTCAGCCATTGCTTGAAAGTGTTATCGAATACCTGCCTTCGCCCTCTGAACGCCCTCCTCCTTCAGCTGTTGCTAAGGGACTTACGATGAAAAAAGGAAACAAAGTGGTTTCGCTACCCGAAGAAAATATCAAGATCGATCCTGACAGCAAGAATCTAACTACTGCATTAGCTTTCAAGGTTGTTAATGATCCTAAGAGAGGCATGATGGTCTATGTCCGTGTGTAC
>JAKTYJ010000115.1:0-19292 GCA_030674515.1 Geotrichum armillariae | reverse complement strand
GCTCACTTTATCAATTTCATCGAGCAAGATGACTGGGTTCATTGCGCCAACCTTGCGAAGAGATTGTACCAACACACCAGGCATGGCGCCAACGTATGTACGACGGTGACCACGGATCTCGGCCTCGTCGCGCACACCGCCCAAACTGACGCGATGAAACTGTCTACCCAATGCCCGTGCGATTGATTTGGCCAAACTTGTTTTGCCCACACCAGGAGGTCCCACGAGCAGCAAAATAGGGCTCTTGTCCATTGACAACGTAGGGGGTCCTGTGGATACGTCTGAAGCATGAACTAGCGCAGACTGACGTTTCTGCTTGAGGTGAAGAACCGCCAGGTATTCCAGTAGTCTCTTTTTGACTTTTTCCGGACCATAGTGATCTTGGTCAAGAATCTCGCGTGCCCGGATTACGGGGTTCTCCTGTACATTATCATTGGTAAAAGTAGACCAGGGGATTTCAGCTAGAGTCTCAAGATATGTGCGACAGACCTGATATTCGGCCTGGGTAGGGTGCATACGTTTGAGACGTTTCAGCTCGCGCTGAACAATCTTGCGACCTTCTGCGCCCAGGTCAAGTTCCGTGAGCTTCTTTTTCAACTCTTCAATTTCCTCATCTTCGTCATCTTTAGGCGACGCACGAGAAGAGATCTGATCGTTCTTGTTCTGAGAGTCCTCGCCCAGCTCTTCTCGAATCGCATTCAGCTGCTGGCGCAAAATAAACTCGCGCTGCTGCTTGGTAATATTGTCTTCAACTGACTTGTTGATCTTATCAGTAACCTGGATCTGGCCAACACGCTGGGAGACCAAGTCTGCGGTAAGTTTGATGCGATCGCTAAGCGAAAGCGCTTCAAGTAAAGTGATTTTTTCTTTAAACTCCAGTGGCAATATGGATGCCAAAACATCTGTCAACACACCAGCTGCTTTTTTAGACTGTGTTTGTTTAATCATATCCGTAATACGCTTGAGCATACTTTTGCGGACGATCAGGGACCCTGGAGGCGTGGGATTATCGGAACTACCCATAAGTTCAATAAGTCTTAAGGCTGCAGCCTTGAGAACGTCGAGTTGAATCACGTCGTTCTCTGACCAAGCACTTGATATCGGGGAAGCGTCTGAAAAAACAGATACATCGGCTTGAATCAAGTCTCCTTCCTCCGAAGTAAACTTGTCAATACGCAAACGGTTAAGACCCTCAACCACGACCTGGTATCGACCAGCCAGCATACGTTCGACACGCACCACGCGGGCTACAATACCAACATTGAGGAGCAAGTCTTGCAGGGTTTCAGTGGATACCTTGGTAGGGTTTGCGGTCAAAAAGGCCGAATTGCCCAGATTGCCTCCGTCGCTGGGGTGTCTACGAGGCAAAACACCAATAGTTAATGGTGCTGCTTTTGTTCCGTCCGCAGCATTATCTGAGATGCCAAGGAGTTTATGAAGGGGTTGGTTGGATGATGATTTGCGGAGAGTGTTAAATTGGGATATGGTCGAAGCTGTTTCATTAGCGGGCAGCTGGAGACGAACAGAGACACCTGGAAAAAGGACAGTATTGACTGGAAGTGCAAAGATTGGAAGGGAAGCAGTAGTAATTGGTGAATCTGACATTGTGGTGGGTGGGTGGGTGGTAGTTGAAGAAAGGAATAAACTGTTATGACGCCGAGAACTGGGGAAGGCCGACAATCGGTAGATGAGCCGAGGTATTAGGGTAGGGAAATAAGATGAAGTAGAGACTGAAATTGAAATAGCTTGTAACCCTTGCCCTCTATTAAAATTCAGCTATTTTTCTCGTTTTTCAATTTTTTTTTTTTTCAATTTACTATGAAGGTGCTGCTACGTTGCTGCTAGGTTTAGCCATTAGTTTTTTTCCAATGAAACACAAGTTGTGTGGCGAGCAGACTTATGTTCAATTGTAGGGACTACATATCCATGTTGTCCTGTTGTAAAACAAGTCTGTTGTGGTGCTCAGTCTCAAGCTTTACTCACACGTGACACAAAAATATCATGACAAATCTGCTAATGATTACAAACCGCTAAAATAGTTGCTCTGCGGCTCAATTCAAAAAAAAAATAGGGTCTTTACGCCTTTATACAAATTTTGGATATATCGGGGACTAGAGACCATGAAAAAATTCTCAGTTAATAAATAAATAACGACTTCAGTAATGCAACAAAAATAATTTTAATCTGCCCAAAATAAGAGCATGTTCTTCGGATCAAGCCCATTTAATCAGCATTAGACGTTTGGCTATTAGCACGGGTGCGAAGTTCCAAAGGAAGAGCCTCTTCTCTTTCAACTGCTAAACCCAGAACCGAGACATCACTCAAAGCACGATCCTTTTCCTGGCGAAAAGCTTGAGCGATAGGGTCTACTTCATCAGAAACAGCGTTCTCAGTCAAGGACTTGTGTTGGAATTCTTTTCTGAGGTCGTCAAGAGTGGAAGGAATAAAGGGAGGCGAGATGGCAGAGGTAAGAGGAAGAAAGTTAAGCTGGGAGTTCATTGTGGAGTTGTTTGTAGGTGTAGTAGTAATTGATAAAAGATGAAAGGTTGATGGAAGAAGAAAGAGAAATAAAAGAGCAAAGAGCCTTGACTTTATATAAAAGTCTTTATTTACCCCAGAAAAATGCTAGGGATTTCTCCCAAATTCCTAATTTTGGATGACGCCATGTATAGCCTGCTTATCTTGGTCAAACTAAAAAGTAAATCTGCGCTGTTGCGTGACAAATAAATTTGCATCAAGTAATCATTTTGTCTGCTTCAAATGTGTTACCCTGTTTTAAAGATTACCTCACCACAACAGATTGAATAATCCAAGACCACGAAGGAGGAGATGAAAAACCACGTGAATTGGCAAAAGTCCATGGAATTAGGAAATTGGACCGTTGCTCAGCATGTCAAACAGGCTGCTCACTGAGCTCTCAGCACATGCCAAGGTTTGATCTACTGTCTGGGCCGTGTTCCATGTCAATTTCAATTGAGCTTGCTTCATTCCTTGTTTAGGTAACATTGAGTTCGGCGACTTGAAAGCCTAATGTCCGTCTTCCAATAAAGTCAACTTGGTCAACCACGGGACCTTCAAGTTCTTGAACCATGCTTCTATTTCTCCTTGAAGAATTTTTGTAGTTCAGCTGATTATATTCATTCTGGGTGGCAAGTGGGTAGCAACTATCTAGCAACACCTCGAAGTAAATTAATTCAAGTAATATTTCATGCCAAGAAATATATACAACTGATCTAGGCTAGAACTCTGGAGTAGCAATTGGTAGATCTAGGGTCTCTGCCACGGGCTGTAGATCGAGGAGATCTAGTTGGAGAGAGAAAACCAGGAAACCTGCAACCTAATCATCAACCATATTACCTACTCAATGTATTCAAGAGAGCACATCATGGAGTAGATAAGTAAAAGTATCCTCAAATTGAAAGCAAGTTCCACCTATAACCGGTTTCAAACACACATAGCCGTAATTTCCACTCAAGTTTCAAGTAATACAAGTACTAACATGAACCTTTGGAAAAGCTTCCCTCTTGCTTAATACAAGAGTTTTCCGTTCTCGAGATATATAACCTTTCATTTGGCCACTGTAAATCATTTGCGTCAAGTAGCATTCTACTTGTTCTGTGCTGAACGCCGGATCATTCTGTAGATCCAATTCTTCTTCTTCTTGAGGTCCTTTAGTCAATTTTCCAGTAGATCTACTGGCTATTTGTAACGCACGGCCAAACACTGGAGTAGATATCCTATTAGCCCTTCCAAGTATAACATAAACACATCGAAACAATTTGGTCAATACGAGCGGTCTGATCTTGCTCCAAGCCAGGTATAAATGTCTAGAAATCAACATACTCCGTCGATCGCAAAGTTCGGCGTCGAATTTTGAAAGATTGGCAGACATTAACGCTTCAATTAAAGGTCGGTACATATATTCAAGAACTGGGAATTGGGTCCATAAAGTAGGGCTGGGAGTAAGTCGTTTCAAAAGAATTTGGATTGGAATCAAGTACATGAGAACCAATTGCTTGTTCTTGTGTAATGCTGTGTTGTTTTCGTTTAAGGGAAACATGGATAGTGATCTCATCAATTTGGTCTCTGCACCTTCGTAATCCCCGTCAATGAATAACAAAACTCCGGTATAATAAAGAAACGTCAATACATGGCTTTTAGGGTATCTTTCCAATGGTGGTAATAATTTTCCATGCTGTTGTTGGTCCAATACTTTGACCAAACTCTTTGCCAATGCCCTGTTATTGAGTTTAAAGTAGATTTTAAACAATTCGCCCACTAGACTGTAAACACCCCATTTGCGTGACTTTTTAAACCCAGGGGTGCGGTCATTAAGGCACAGCGTTAGAGATCTGTTGATTGTGCGAACCGCTTCTTCAAGATTTATGTGTCCTTTAATAGTAGAAGAGGTATCTGCAGTCACAGCTAATTGTCGTAGTTCTTTTGATATGGTATACAACACAGGTAGAATCCAATTATCTGATTTCTCGACAACGCGATTCACAGCTACCAACACCGTGTTCTGTGCGCTATAATACGCTGACTTGTCGACTTTGTCATGTAGTCGTCTTCTCCAGCACGCAACAGTCACATCTGCCCATAATGATTGTGCTTCAGGATTCCGGCGATCCAAGTGTCTTCGTATATTTCGTCTTATTTTCTGTTCATCATTCTCATCCTCAATTGTAGTTTGTTGGTCATTACGTATTGACAGTATTTGAGACACTCTGACACCATCTTGAGCAAAAATGGCTTTGCCTATTTTATCTTCAAACTCGCCCATATCAGAGTTTTTTTTCTCGGTGAATCATTGATGTGGAGAAGAAGGCCTTTTAGGTAGAATCTTGGGCATACAAATAACAACGCAACGATACTTGTGCCATATTTCCCCCTTTAGCCTAGATCAAAAAATAAATCACGTGGACATATATATTTCAAGATCTTGTTGGGCTTTCAAGCTACGTTTGACTTCTTTTCACTCTCAATATTGATATTTGACAGTGTAAAAAAACACTAAATAGCCTTATACAAAATGCCTGAAGTCACAGTCGGAGTGGTTCTGGTAGCAGTCTACCTTTTCATCCCACTATGTCTCTGGTTATTCGCACCAAGAGGACCTTCACAAGCAGATCTTGAACGACGAGCAAGAGCTATTGTATTAGTCTTGGGTGATATCGGGAGATCGCCTCGAATGATGTATCATGCGCGAAGTCTGGCACGAGGAAATGTGGAGGTTAATATCTGTGGATATGATGGTGAGTGGACTTTTACACCAAAGATTGCATGCTAACTCCGGACTAGAGGGAAGCCAGATTTTACCTGAAATCGCTAATTCACCAATTGTCTCAATTCACCGATTACCAGTTTTGAAAAACTCAAAAAACCTTCCTTTTATTCTCTTTGCAGCCCAGAAAGTCGTTTTACAGCATTATTATCTATTGAAATTATTGTGGAACCTGAGAGGTGCTGAATTTCTTCTTGTTCAGGTATGATTTCGTTTATTTCACCAAAGTAAGGACTAACGAAGGTAGAATCCGCCCTCTATTCCAACACTGGGTGTTGCTAAAATATTCATTATTTTCATGTCAAGACGCACTAAATTGATCATTGACTGGCATAACTTGGGGTACTCAATCCTGGGTCTGAAACTAGGACCTACTCATTTATTAGTCCGAGTTTACGAATGGTACGAAAAATTTTTTGGAAACAAGGCTTACTGCCATCTCACAGTCACAGTTCGCATGGGCCAAGTTCTCAAGAAAAAATTTGGAATGAGAGCACGACGTATCGTGCCATTACACGATCGGCCTGCCTCTAATTTTGCGCCATTTACGACTGAGGTTGAACGACAACAAGTTATTTCAATGCACAGCATGGTTGAAAACGAGGCTATTTTTTTCAACCTTGGAAAAAATGAAAAAATCGTCATCCCTTCAACTTCTTATACCCCAGACGAAAATTTGTATACACTGTTGAAAGCGTTAAAAGCTTACGACTATGAAGTTACCAAATCTTTGAATAAATACCCGCCGTTAAGAGTTATTGTGACGGGTAAAGGTCCTATGTTTGAAGAAATGAAAACGGCTATTTCTCAGCTTGCTTTGAAACATGTCAGGATTTATCAAATCTGGCTTAGTATTGAAGATTACCCGAAAGTTCTTGCCACAGCTGATTTGGGTGTATCGTTGCATGAATCGAGTAGTGGCTGGGATTTGCCAATGAAGGTCGTTGATATGTTTGGCTGCGGAGTGCCTGTTGTTGCAATTGGCTTTCCTGCGTATGTTATTACTTTTCTTTTCATTTTATTTTTGCTAACGTTTCTTTAGACTACCTGAACTGGTTAAAGAAGGCGTTAACGGTTTAATTGTTGATGAATCCGAAAGTATGGCCGAAGCTTTAAAATCCGTGTTCAGTGATCCTGTGCTTTATAAAACTATCAAGGCAGGTGCTATGCGTGAAACCAGACTCCAGTGGGACTCGAATTGGCTTACAAAAGTAGGCCCATTATTCGGCATTGGAGAGTACGCTCCAACTCCCGATGGTTATGTATCTGAGTCAAGTAGTAGTAGTGATTCGGAGTAAATTTTATGCTATATTCTATCAAGACATATTTATGATTGAAGGTTACTGAGACGCTCTGATAATGTCTGAACGAGACCCTCCAAATACTCCCCTTCATTCTCATCTTTCAACTTGTTATTATGAGCTTCAACTCTAAATTGATATGCATCTGTCGCGTATTCATTCATCAACGCATGTTCCGGAATCTCATCACCCAGTCTTTTACCACTCTCTAATGCTACTGCCGTCAGGGAGGCCCAACACCTAGCTGCATCTGCATGGTGATACCCGCCTCCACCTAATAAGACGGTTGGTAAATTCCAGCCATGCACAATCTGATTCACAATTTTAACATAATCGTCTACTCCAAGGTTCCATTCACGGTGCTGTGAGTCTCTTGCTAATCCATCACAACCGCATGTAACAACCACGGCTGTTGGTTTAAACCATTGGTCTTTCCAAGGTTTAATAATTTGATCCATAATGATGCTCAAAGATTCACCAGAAAGTCCTCGTTTGGTAGGTATGTTTAAGGTATAATCAATTGCATTACTGCCTTTACCACGGTCTTTTAAGGAACCTGTACCGGGATAAAATCCTGGTTCATAGCGATGCACGGAGATACACATTACTTTTGAAGAACGTGCAAATGCTGTTTCGACTCCGTCGCCGTGATGTAAATCAATGTCTAGGTATAAAACACGAGAAAACCGAGTCCGTAATCGTTGAATACAGAGAACAACGTCGTTTGTATAGCAGAATCCAGAGCATGCTGCTTTTTTGGCGTGATGTCGACCGCCCGTCCAATTGATTGCAACGGGTGCTAGTTGTTGCGTTGCAGAAGTAGAATGGCTAATGAGGTAGTCTGCACAAGCTACTGAAGCACCGCCAACTAGTTTAATATAATCACCAAGTCCTGGAAAATAAGGACAATCAAATTCAAGCCCATATTTCTCGTTGGCCTTGATACTGGTTTTGGTAGACGCTGTTTTCTGGGGCAGGACATGTGAGTGAGGAAACGCTTCAGGCGTGGTTTCTTCTTCATCTGAAGACTGGTCACTACCCTCAATTGCGTCGTCTATTTCATCTTCATCCAGGTTATCAAGTTCTAGCAGGTATTTGAGAAATGCTCGGTCATGGAATTGATCCATTTGATCTAACCGTAACGGATGAACAGGAATAATTTTACATCGCCGTTTGTTTTCAATTAAATTTTTATGGGTTGTCTCGTCATCCTCATCACTCGCTTGTGCTGGTAGCAGCCCGTAGGCGTGGATTAGAGTATGTACAAGCATTGCACGTCCGATATTAGATGGAAGTTTATCTGCAACCCGGATCAAGTCCCGACTACACGCATAACCGACCGGTCTCTGTTGATTTTCATCATCATTTTGTACTTGTAAATTATCGTCTTCAGGTATACTAGTAGTCATGTCGTCGTTGTCGTTTAGACCAGTTTTGGAGTAGGGCAGGGTCAACTTATTGTTTTGATTTTTCACACACAACAAACCGCAAACCTTCTTCATCCACAACCAAGACCTTCTGAGTAGTTTTTCTTTCATGATTGATCCCGTCACGGCTTTTTTGAAAAGAGCAAATATAAACCTTCCAGGACCAATCTCTTCGTCTCTGGTCATTTCTACGCAAGCGTCTGCTGAACACGCCGATGCTGCTACTGCCAAAATCCTACAACATTTTAATATTCCTGATCCCGTTGCCACTACATCTAAAGTACTGAATACTTTGACTTGTTGTTCAGATTTACTTACTTCCATTGATTACGCGGACGATAACATCAAGCTTCTCAGGATCCAATCTGAAACCTCGCATTCACTTATCATCACAGGTATGTTTAACGAAACAACAAGCATTTTAACTAATCTTAAATAGACAATCAGTTTGTGCTATTTGTGACATTGAACAAGGAAGCCCCTCCTTCTTCTTCTGATAAACAACCTACTTCCGTCTAAAGTCAATGAGAAAAAGAGCTCAACCCACTACTACGTTAAGGAGACCTGGATCCGCAGCCTCACGACCAGGCTCTGCAGCGTCATCACAAAGCATTAACAGTAATGGATCTACTGGCGGACCATTAATCACCGGTCATCCTAAACGTCCTACCTCTTCGTCTTCACTCTTGTCTTCCAAACCCATTTCATCAGCAGGACCTCCATCATCTCTGCTACTTCGACCACCTTCACCCAAAGCTCTAAAAACAGACGATATTGACTTTCTTCCTAGCATTGATGAAATTGAAGCCCTTTGTGATCCTGAACTATATATAACGGATGTTCAATTGAGCGAAGAAGTTCTTCACAAAGAAACGAATGAAAAGAATAAGAGAGAACTTGCACAGAGATATGCTGCTCATCCCGCCTATAGAAGGGATCCAAGTGAGTTTATATTATGGATTCATTGAGTTAATGCTAACTGAAATAGACAAGTTTGCATTTGTGTATGAGCAGCTGGTTAATGTAGCCAAATCTCTGGAGGATGATAAATGGCTGTATGAAGCTATTCCTGAGATTGCAGAGTGAAACCAGTGCGTAAGTATGAGTACAATGTGTAAATTCAAGTACACTTAATTTAACCCTTGCCTGAGCCGCGTCAGAAACAAAACAAACTCAAAGCGAAACGGCAGCCAGCCAAATAGTAACGTTACCATCATGATCAAGAGAATGCCTGTTACTGGTAGCTACTAGTAGTACCCAATATCTAATTGTTTGCGTGTCGTTTCCCGAAAATTTTAAACAAGAAAAAGTCACATACAAGACTCAATTAACCGATATACAAGTCTATAAGGTATATTTGGTTAAAGATCCAAGCTCTTTAAAGACCAAACAAGTTCAATTGATGGCGCCAGTCAATGTTCACATGGCTCAGTGAAATTGTACGTGACATTATGTATATTTTAATACATCAGATGGTTTACCTGCCTATCTAAAAGTTTCATGTAAACCCAATTGATATATTTGACTAGTATTTAGCTAGTTTCCAACAAGTTCATAGCAAGTCTTCAGACACTGGCTTCAGAGACTTACAGAGATTGTGAAAAATAGGCCTAACACAGTACAACTAAATGACGACGATTATGATGGAATTACCAGTATAATGAGCTTTCTTACATATTTTTCTTTATTTGAGTTCAATTGCACCAAGTTCACGGCTTCTTTCATGGTGGCGACATTGATGAAGAAAAGGTTTTAGGTAGATATCCATTATCATGACATCAAGAATGGTGTATGGCCTCTATTTAGAAATCTATTCAATGCTCTTTGAATGCTATGAATATTATGAATACAAGATACCATGAATTAGATTAAAAAAAGTTGAAATTACCACCATAGTAATTTCATATGACGGACCATTGAAGGCCCATTGGAGGGGCCCCCGTTGCGTTTCAATTACTGTTTCTGTTTCCATTAGATTCGATTCATGCTGTTTTTCCCCCTGTTGCCAAAAAAGCAACCTAATTTAAAGTTAATATGGCTGGCGGGGCTGTTTTTGTGATACACTTGGGGTTGAGCCCATTAATTCAACTCCTCCAAAATTTCAATTCAAAACTATATCAAATTTCTTTCAAAAGATTATAAAAGGAAGCCAATATTCTGTCTATTCAATTTTTTTTTTCATCATCAATTCATTCTCTCTTCTCTCTTCAATCAACCAAAAACACCTTTTCAAACCAACCCACTACTACAACTAAAACTATTTAACAATGTCTGACACCGGAAGAAAGGATTTCTCTGACAAGATCGCTGAGACTGTCAAGCCCAATGCTCAAAAGACTGCCACTGAGAAGGCCGGTGAGTCTATTACCAACACTGTTGACAGCATTGCTTCTGCTATCCAGCCCAACTCTGAGAAGGGTTTCCTCCAGAGAGCTGGTGATGATGCCAAGTCCTCCAAGGACTCTGCTGCCTCTGGTGGTGAGAGCTTGATTGACTCTGCTAAGAACCTTGTCAACTCTGCCTCTGATTATCTTACTGGCAACTCTGCCCAAAAGCCCTCCACCTAAACGTATGGTCAATCCAATACAAGACAATCGATAGAGCTCTTATGTTCTCGCTCTTTATATAAACGAATTATGTAACAATCAATAAATTATCAATTCTATTAAGAATCTTTTCATAAAGTAAACGTCCTCAATCGACTTCAGAGATCTAAAACATCGTGCATGAAAATATTCTAGTCCTAGCAATACTGTTAGTTGATCTGAACATGAAATATATACATATCTCCAACTCCAAAAAAGCATTCACCAAGAATAAAAAAAACGTCTTCAAGTACTATAGGTGAACCATCATTTTATTTTCAAACTGTACGTTAGCAAACTTTCCGCCGTGAAAGCGTGTGGTCCTGGAAGTCAGAAGTTGAAAGTTGATGACTCGAAATGACTTCATGATGATGTGGGTTAGGTTAAAAACACTGCCTAAAATTGCAAACCCAAGATCAATAGCAAACGCAACCTGAAAAAAAGTCAAACTGAAATTTTTAGTTCTTTTCTGCCTGTTCCAACACGTTTCCTCAGCTAGCCTATATACTTGAAAAAGATCATGAGTAGCAAATTTGGCAAAGGGTATGTTTACAGCACGTGCGGGTTTTTTTTCATTTGACTAATGACTTTTTCGTACAGATTCTCAAGCTTTGGCTCAGCGGACGGCTTTGCAGAAAGTGAAGTGACACTATCATACTTTAGCGGACTTCCTGATCCCTCTACTATTTTTGACCCAAAGTTGGTTGTTGTATTTAAAAGCCTGCTAAAGAAAGACTCTACTACCAAGGAGAGAGCACTAACTGAATTCACATCACTCTTGACTGATTCACATCCTGTTGGAGATGATGTTCATTGGGCCTGGACACAAATATACCCTAAATTGTCAATCGATGCTTCACGATCTGTTCGCGTGCTAGCACATAGAGTCCAAGGAAAACTAGGAACCGTCATTGGAAAGCGATTTGCTAAACACCTCAAACATGGCGTCAGCCCTTGGATCTTTGGTCTTTACGATACAGACCGAATGGTTTCCATGGCCGCTCAGCAATCTCTATCAGCGGTATTTGCTACACCAGAAAAGCGGGAATCTCTTTATGTGGTATTTTTGGACGTTTTGCTTGATTTCATCTACAATGTCATTTCCCATGAAAGTGTATCCACTCTAAGCGACGAGCGCTATATTTCAAAAGAAGAAGCTGAGGCCAAGTACTATCGAACATTGAAATGCGCATGTGCGACATTCTCATACTTAATAACCTCAACCAAAAAGAGTCAAGACAAATTTCTACAAGTTTTGCAGGAAGACAATCTTTGGAAATCCGCCTATTCTGCAGATGTAGCTCTTTCAAAAACAGTTCTCGGTCTTGTTTCAAAACTTTTTTCCAGTGCACCCAAGAATTGGGCTGATGCTGTCAAGGATAATGTAGCAGCCGCGCTCATCTCAAAGGGCCTAAGTTCGTCTTCTTATCTCGTGTCCATTGACTTTTTGCAGGCTCTGATCAATCTTACTCAATATGACCCTGAATGCTGGAACACTGTACAGTCGAAAAAATCTCCTTTGACGAGACTTGCCACTTATATCAAAAAGGGTAACAAGGCTAGGGCTGACCATTATTGGGCATCCATTCTCAAACTATTATCGATACTTCCTTCTTCTGTTAGCCCCTACGGTGTTGATTCAACTGCAGAGAAGAATGCACAAGCTATTACTGCAGCATTTCTAGATGCCGTACTAAATGAATCTGGACCCCAGGCTAGTCATACATGGGGTTATTACATGGCAGTAGTTGAGAAAATCACAGCAACATCCGAAGCTAAAAACACATCTTGCATTTCCGCCCTCTATGATGCTATTCAAGCCACCTTTTTCTCAGATGATAGCAAAGTTCCAACAAACGATGCTGTGTTTAAAGTCATTGGAAAAAAGACTTTTGATATTTTAAAAATCGCTCCGGAACCTGTGCACGACAAGATCAATACTATTCGTGCAACCATTAATTCTCAAACTCCAACGGATGCCGCCATTAATTTTCTCAATTTTATGAAATATACCATTGAAAATTCTGACAAGGCAAATGCTGCCAAGTTGAAATCTCACGTCTCTAAATTTGTCGCTGAATCTGTTGATTTTATCCGTCAAGATCCAACTGCGACCAGCTACGTCAATTTTGCGCTTGACTCTTTGAATATTCTAGGAAAAGAATTGATTACAGACTCCACTGTTTATGATTCCTATGTTTCATTTATCGAACTGTTTTTCTCCTCATACGCTACCCTAGGATCTCATGAGAAGCTTTCAGATATTACAAAGACTTTTATTAAGCTCTCTCAAAACGTGGCTCCATTTCAATCTTCGCTTCAAGTAGCCCAGGAACAGATCATGGAATTGGACCAATCGAGCGAATCCGTCGTTTTAGTCTCAAACTTTTTATCTCTTCACTCCTCTTTCTCCGGTTTGAGCCCCTCCCAGTCCTTTTCAGAATTCATTCAAGAATATACTTCAAATGCTTTTAAAACCATTGGTTCCTCAGATATCCAGAAGTTATATCAGTACACTGTTCTATCGCATGATGTGTTTGTGCTTCCAAGTGTTTCTAGTCACGTACTTGATTTACTTGTGCAATGCGTGCTCAAAGATCATGATCATCAAGAATTGGCTCTTACTCTTTTGCTTTCGGTTTACAAAAAGGATGAAAAGTTTGTCTATTCACATTTTCAAACGATCGAAGGAAAGTCAAAGGTTTCGCAGCTTTGGAAGGCCTCGGAAACACACGAGCACAAATCAAACATTGATGATTTGCTGGCCAAACTTGAAGCTTTTGCCGTTTCAAGCAAATTTTCTGGCAGTGGTGGAGTCTCAGCTCTTGCTGATGACATTACTGACGAGCTTAAGTCTAGTTCTTTAGAAGAGGTCTCTGTCTTAGTTCAACGTGCTCAGCGGTTGATTGATGGTTCTGTGGCGGCCAAGCAAAATGTATTCGAACAACTATTACTAACGGAAGCTGCTTGGAAAGAACAGCTTCAATATTCTTTTGACCAGGGCCTTTCTCCTAATCTTTCCATTTCACCAGTATTTGGTAATTCTATTTTTTTGACATTGTTTGATGAAACAGTTAGAGATTCTTCTACATTGTTAACGAGTGCTGTATTGATTAATATGGCTGTATTCACCACTTCCCTCATTAATTTATACCCAAATCTCTACGAGTCAATCTCACCTGACATCTCGGTCTCTATTTTGTCTTCGCTCGCTTATTCTAGCGAGTTGATTGACATTGCCTCTGTCCAATCTCCTGATCTTTACGCTTCTGAAGGAAAGCATAGCGATCTCTCGGATGTGTTTTCTGCATTGACAGCTGACATCAGAGCAATTATATCCCGAGCTTTTGTGCCCATTGTTGGCAAGCCTGACATATATCTAGGAGGTTTGATTAGTGCGCCAACTGAATCTGGCTCTGAATTTTCTGTCTTGGCTTCTTCCTGGACTGCCTGCCAGGCTTCCGATGCTAAAGCATTTTATTCTTCTAGAGTCTTAGAAACCATCTTCTCGTTGGTTATTACTAGCCAAGATCACTCTTCCCTTGAATTGTTCAAAAAGGTTTTGAACAGTTTCAACCGAAACTCTTTGGGCTGTTATGCGCTATTAAACTCATTGAAACATAGCAGGGTTATTGATGGGCTCACAAGTTTGCGCAATAATCTCCTTGGAGGTTTGGTAACTCTTCCTAAATCTCAACTGGCTACCAAGGGTCTCAAGGAGTTTGCTTTATTCATTTCTAGTTTGGCGCTTCAGGATTCTTCCAAGTCGGGTCTAACTTTTTTCAAGTTGATGAACTTTTCAAGAACTCTGGATGGTATTCTGCAGTCAGATGATGTGTATGATCCTTCATATGCACCTTTGCTTAGTTTCACTGCTCAGTTTTATGAACTTATCTGTGATCACTTCTTGGAAGACCTCTCCTTGTCATTCTGGGAGCAATTTACTCATATTTTTGAAGCTGGTATTGTGGTGACTAGTTTGGAATCACCTTTTAGCCATGCTTTATTGGTCAGCATGCTCAACTTGTTTCAAAAGTTGATTACGTTGAATAGCGCTCAGATGGGCAGTGATGATCTCTCTACTGCTCTGGAAAATACTTCTACAAAGGTTTATGATCTTTTCTTGGAAAACCTAAGTGAAGTAGAGCCTGCTTCAAACCAACTGGAGGAATACAAGTCTCATGCTCTATTGCAAGTATTGTCCAAGGTACCTAAAAGTACAGAACTTGAAGTTGATAACCTCTATCGCCTACTAAGTTTTGAAGACAAGAACTTTCAGATACTTAGTTTGGCACTGCTTAGAACTCATGTCATGGCTACCCAGAAAGAGAAATCTCTTGCTTTTGCCGTGTTAGGACAGCGTGGGCCGCAGGATGAAGACGCTGAAATCTATCTAATTCCTTCTGAATTACTCTCTCTAGTACTCGACTCTCCTATTGACAAGTCTGAATCTCAGAAACGCAAGTTCTTATATGCATGGTTTGCCATCTTTTTGTTATTCGAACACTCTGTCTCTTATCTCCGTCAATTCTACCTCTCTCAATTGCGCGAAGGTGACTACGTGGATATACTGCTTAGTTTCATTGCAAGCGAGATCGAAGCAGGACTGGAAAAGGATACAGGAACTCACGGGACCATTGAATCGATTGACCCTGTTGTCGACCTTGCTAATGTCCACGATGTCGATAGATGTCTTTGGAATATTTACTATCAAGCATTGAATTACGTGGGTCCTCTTGCCAAGGTGTGGTTCCTCGATCTGAAGAAAAAAAAGGTGCGAATGGATGTTGAACTTTTTACAAAAACTCATATCTCTCCGCTAGTCATTCAGAACAAGGCTGATGTTGTACGAAAAAGTCTTGAGAATGATACTGAACTTGTGGATGATACATTAAATGTTCAGATCTCAAAGTCGGGCAAGGTTGTGACAGCTTACTACCATATCGACAATCAAACCATGGAAATTGCCTACACATATCCAGATACATTCCCCTTAAAAGATATTCTTTTAGAGGGTGTTCAATTTGTAGGAGCTCGCGAGAAACAATGGCGTGCCTGGGTTTTAGCATCTCAATCTGCTCTCCGATTCCGTGAAAACTCGATTTTGTATTCCTTGGACATTTTCAAGCAAAACGTTGAGATGCATTTCAAGGGAGTTGGCGCTTGTGCAATTTGTTACTCGATTCTTCATGAAGATCATTCGCTTCCTACCAAGGAGTGTGGTACTTGTCATCAGAGATTCCATACTGACTGTTTGTACCGATGGTTCAAGAGTGGCTCTACACAGAGTTGTCCATTATGTCGGTCTGAGCTTTCGTTCCGCATCGGACATTAGTTTAGTTTTCATATTTTTATTTGTGAGTTGGGACTTGCCTAAAGAATAGAATTTTTTTTACCGCACCCACCTCATGTAGGCCTCGTGTATTTTTTTTCAAGTTCAAAACACAAACTCTCGGTTATTTGAACTTACACTTGCACTTTTGAAACCAACATACAAGGGTGTCAAATTTTCGTCAAAATGGCACAGTTGTATCCGCAAGTACCCTCAACAACTCCCAGAAACAAATCTGTATGTGTACCAAACAGCAGCAGATCCTTTCTTTGCATTATCTAACTCTTCATATACGTTTAGCCGACATTTGACATCTCTCAGCATAAATTTGACACTCGAAACCTCCAGCTTCCGCCAACTTCATTCAAGAAATACAATGTGGATCGGCACGAAACTGCTTTTAGACCTTCATCTCATGGTAGTGATGTAGAAACCGTTAAAAACATATTTTCCACATCAACGTCATTGTCAGTATCAAGGTATCATGATCATCAACAACTTTCACCAAGAGTGCGTTCACAAGCTCAGACGTCAAACCGCAGAGACCAGCCTGCTTCTACCACCAGGTTTCGACCAAGACTTGCTAGTCTTGTTAGAAGTCAACCGCCAGGGATCCGGTCATCGACTATGGAAAACTATGATCAAACACATGAGCGCCGTATCCCGTCAAATTCCTCGTCGATTTCATCTTCGTCTTCACGATGTAGCCTTAGTGACTACACTGCCATGTCTCAGGAGCTGCCTTCTATAAGCAGCCTCAGCACGAAGCGTAGACGAGTTACTTTCCAGGATGATAGGAACAATAACAATAACAATAACAATACCACTTCAGCTCACTCTACGACTTCAATGGGTAATAATTTTATCATAACAAGAAATCTCGCTAGGAATCAACAAAAACATTGCACATCATCAGACACTACCATTGCATCAACATCATCATCCACACTACTTCAACTAGAGTGTGAAATCAAACAAATTCAACTGGACACTTTACGAAAGTTTAAAGAACTTCAACAACAAATGTCACTCCAGTCAAGACAAATTTATGAACTACAAAATGAAAATAAAGAGCTTCGAGCTGCTCTTAGGTTGGCTAGGTTGAGATAGGACCACAACTCCCAAGGCCTTTTTTTGTTTTTTCTGTTCATCATCATTGCTACAATTATTTATTATTATAAGGGAGGTTTTCAAATATCATTTTGGCGAAATTACAATAGATTCAAGCATTCGTAAAGTCAATGAGTCGGTTACTCAGTGTCGGTAGCCTATGAGTTGTAGGCTTATAGCTCGGCTCTTCTTGGAGAAATCTTTCCTCCCAACTCACATAAAAAAAGTTAACTTTACATAAGCCATGACTGGACAAGTCCCAATTTCCTCGTAGAACTAAAATTTTTTATATTTTTTCTTCGTCTTGACTTTGATCTATACCGCTGAATTTTTTTTTCACTTGAGAAAAAAAAAATAACTGTAAACTTCATTGCAGTTAGACTTTTCAATACACCATCTGATTTGGTCAGAGATATTGGATTCTATTTCATGGGAGGTAAGTACTTAAACCATTCATCTTTCCTTTCTCTACTAACATCTCTCTCTCACTAGTTGCATTGGATTAACCTGAAATTTCTCGATAATATAAACATATTATATTTATTTTGCGACCGCCTGTGTAAGTAGATACTCTTTCATCTCTGGATCTTTTTTTTGCTAACTTTCTTGTGTAGCATGGATGCTCCCATCCTTTTTGATGCTGGTCAAGCGCACCAAACTTTCACCAAGCTAGGTGAAAAATTCGGATATCCGGTGCTCGCCAGCTTTTCTGAGCTTAAACTCGACTTGTCCAACTATACTGAACAGATTTCCTTACTGGCAAGTTTTTCTCTAGATGAAAAAGCAACAGTGCCTGTTCTGGCTTCCTACAAACCTCTATTTACAGATATTGCTGGTCGGTGGATCTCTGATGCTTCGATTGAAGCTACTTTCCAAAATGAATTTCACAATCCTACACCTCCAATTCAAGGATTTTACACTCTGATATCATTAGCACGAATAATCTCAATTTTCCCCGATATTCAACCTCTTGTCGTTCATTTTTTGCGGTCTACCAACATTGTACAATACTTTATGGACCATACTGACCAATTTGGCGACCGTGGAACCCATGAGTTCCTCTTAGCTCTTGCAAGACTTTTTTCGCATGACTACGACACTTTTACATCTTTTGTACATCTTACCTTCCTTGAGGCCCTCTTGAAGCATTCCTGGCCATCCGTTAGATACCTTGCCATTCGACTTCTTTCGACTTATCTCAAATCTTCTGACAGCGTTCAACAAAAAATGATAGAGACTCACATTCAAAATGACACTGCTATTGTTGGTCCTTACGAAGGAGTATCCGATGCTGACTTCTACTTTTTTCCCGTTCTCGAAGCAAAGCGCATTTCATCTGGCTTGGATTTGCTTAGTGAGTATTCACTTACCACTAGTTCTTTATTCCCCTTGAAGGGATCTCAATTGTCTCCATTGGTCACAAATCTTGCTGGTGTTATTATTCCTCAAGTGATTGCAACTTCTCAAACTTCTTCTGAGTTTGTGCCTACAGAGAGCGCTGTACAAGGTTTGCAGCACCTTGCTAATTCGCTTAGATCTTGCAAGCCAATTCTACTCACTGGTCCCGGTGGCTCTGGAAAAACCTTTTACATTGACCAGGCGGCCAAACATGTTGGACACGATGAAAACATGGTTCGAATTCATCTCGGCGACCAGTCAGACGCTAAGATTCTGGTTGGAACTTATTCCACTGGTAACGATCTTGGATCTTTTGAGTGGAGAGCTGGTATTTTAACCGTTGCTGTCCGTGAAGGACGTTGGGTATTGATTGAGGATATTGATAAAGCCCCTACTGAGATTTTGTCAGTCTTGCTTCCTTTGCTGGAGAAACGTGAACTTTTGATCCCTTCGCGTGGTGAAACTATTAAAGCCGCGCCTGGGTTTCAATTATTTGCAACCATCCGAACCAGTCACACCAAGCATGGCGTTTCCGTTGTTCCTGACATTATTGGTAAACGTCTTTGGAATCATGTTCACGTCGAAAGCCCATCAGTGGACGAACTGAAACTCATTATCCAACAAAGATTCCCTCTTCTTTCAAACCAAGCTGAGAAGTTTGTTGATACCTACAACACTGCTGCTGGAATCTACACTGAACCCAAGTTCATGTCACTTAACAAGACATCACAAAACCGTCAAATCAGTTCTCGTGACTTGATCAAATGGGCCAAGCGTGTCAACAAAATGCTGGTACGATGCGGCGTTACCTCTAGCAGTCAACCGCTAGATAACTCTCTCTATGATAACATTTTT